>JABXWE010014205.1:0-30123 GCA_014611495.1 Limonius californicus
TAACAATTTATAAGTATGTATAGATAATTTGTTTCAAATTTAAATTTTGGTATTATTTATTGTACATATATTTATTCAAATCTGTTATTTGTTATTACTATTACATATATGTTATCATAAGTCATTATGTTAACTGTGTAGATTAGTTATTGAACTGTACTTAATTTTCAAATTAAATTCCTCTAATAAATGTGTTTATCATCGTAAGTACTTGTTGAGAACCGCACGTTCGCTTTCCCCTCGCTGGGCTTCTGAAGAATGAAGCTAGAACATGCGCAAGCACAAGCCATCTCGCTCTAACGTAATTAGCCGCTGACTAAAAGTTTTGCGCGTTGTGATGCACTCAATTCATGTGCGCTAGACATCCGATCTCTGTCTGAGATATAGCGCTTAGTGAGCCGCTGACAGAGATGCAAAATTAACAGCACTAGGATGTTGACGCTGCACGCAGAAATTCCATCGGAGTTGTTAGGTGAGATGGACTATATATACATATATTTCAATTTTGTTGTGCATATTATCCGCTCTTTAGTAATGACATGTCATAATTTCTAAGCCGAAATTACAACTTGCATTTATTTGGACTGTTTTGCGGAAATTGTGCAAAGTTACTACTATCATCTTAACAATATTGTCATATTAGCATTTTAAAATAAGATTCAAACTAATTAATACGTAAAGCATTTTTCAAACTTAAAACTTGTAAATAACGATTTTGCACAGAAAATAGAAACTCTTTCATTGCTGTTTAAAAAAAAATGAAAGATACATATCACAAATTAATTTCAAATCATCTCTCCTGATAAATGATCTTCTCCATATCTTCCACATTAACAGTAGGATATTGGAAACCCTCATCTTTAATTGTACCCCACTAAAAAATTCAACGGAGCAAGATCAGAGCTACGTGGAGGCCAGGGAAAAGCTCAACCCCTACCATTCCACTTATTTTCAAATATGATTTAATTAGTAGCTTACATCCACATGTGTCACGAAGAAAATCTTAATATTTTCCCCCTGTTCAAGTTACTTCCAAAAAACCAATAATATAATACTCTGGAATTCGACACCATACATTTACAGAATACGTGCACCCAAAAATGCGCAGTTCTTATCCATCATGGGTTAAGCATGCTTGTTAACGCTAACATAATTACTAAAACCTGCTTCATTGCCGAAGAGAACGTTGACACGAAGTTATATTCAACGTTAATTTGGTCTTGACTAAATTTACAGAACTGGAATAGTCTTAAAAAATCACTTTCTTCGAAATACTGAATTAAAAATACGTGGTATAGATAAATCTGATTTGCCTAATGATCTTTGAAACTGAAGGCTGGGTAATTGCTAGCTGCCCAGGGAACTCTTCAAGTACCCCGTTGGAGCAGTGCGAATACGCGCTGCTACTCGAGGTCACAGTGAAATGCGGCCGATCGGCTGAGGTGTTCGAATCCCGGCTGAGGCGACTACCGTATTTCACTTAGTTAAGTTTAGGGTGCATGTTGCATGAATGGTTAGTGTGTAAGGGACGCCCGCACCCCCTGAAGAAATGCGAAAGCGGTTCCGGGTGGGGGGACGGTATGAATGCAAACAAAAAACAGAAACAAAAAGAGTGAACTCTTTGACTAATATGTGGATTTTCATAAATAGCTCAACTACTGCAATTTCATTTAATTCGCTGGTTTCTGTTCTACCGTTACAACTTTCCAGTGGTGGCGCATTTTCCCTTGATTTTGTGTCCAGCTTCCGAAAGATTTTATAAGTAGAACACCTACGGTTTTTATATCTTTAATCATACAATCCTATAGTCGCCAAAGCATTCCTACTACATTCGCCAAAAATTAAGATCATGTAGGGTTTTTCTACATTCGAATACATATTATTCGAACTTTGTTTGAGGTGAACGAACTGTACTTAATCTAGTAAACTATCACTCATATCAAACAAGCATCTTTCATCCATAATACCGTTAATAAAAATGTAGATACCGTAGGATCTTGTGATGTGTATCTTGGGTTGACTATTTTTTGAATAGGATTGATTGGAAACAGTGGTTTAAATTTATAAACTTTGGAAAATCGATATTTAGAGCACCTAAATACGTATTTCGGCAACTAAGCTGCCATCTTCAGTATAAACATGGACAAATTAAAGTAACTTGGCTGAGGAATATCTCTGGACATAAGTCCTTCACCAAGCCAACAATTAAATTCCAATGCTAATAATCTAACAAACACAGGCGTAAATACTAAATCCCCGTTACGCCTAACAGATTAAGGAATTATTTCAACAAATGAATTAAATCTTTTTCTTTATTGCAAATCTATTCTAATATATATAGTAAGAAGTAAATAAATTGAAAGATGTTTGGCTTGAACTGGGCACCATTCATTGACGATTCTCCAACCTTCCTTTCCTAATAGACCTCTATCCCGTAAGTCCAGATAATTTGTAGGATAATTTTGTAAATGATTAGTTTGTTTTCGAGCGATAATTTTAATTTTTTACCAAGCAACCAGTACATTTGTTTCACTTTTAAATTTAGTTGATCCTTTTTGGCCTTAATATAAATATTTCTAAATAAGCTACTGGTCTAGATGAAGTCCTACACATTTAAAAACCTGAAAATCTGAATTATAAATTGGCCCATTATCTGAATCTAAAAGATCCCTCCTGTTTGTGAAAATATGAATGCTCTCGTAGCAATTTCATACTTTTGTTGAAGACACTTCCCTTAACAATTTTAGATTTTTTAGTTTTATACCGTGTCCTGTCTCATAAATAAATTGGGCAACACTTGAGTTATCAAACCTATGATTTTTTAAATAAGCTACATGTTCTTTAAACCTAATCTCAATATTACGTTTAGTTTGCCCAATATATTTTAAATTGCAGTGAGAACAGTCAATTTCGTAAATCCCCGACTTTTCAAAAATTATCACATTGTCTTTAGAGTTTCCCAACAGGTTCCGAATGTTATTTGAATAAAATACAATTTTACAATTGACTTGTTTGCATATTTTATCAAGACTTTGGGTTAAGGGGTGGAACGGAATTTTAATGAAATTTCTGGTGATTTCTTCAAAATGAGAACTATGTAAACTCGTGGAATTACGAACATTTAATCTTAGCTTACGTTTTCTAATTAAATTATCAATAACGTCTAAATTTTTTTACATTGGTTTCTTTCCTGTAAACGCTGAATTCTAATCCTTTGCAGTTATTTCTAATAAATAATCTCTAATACTTAAATAAACAGTAACTGTCCTTTGTTTTCTACTTCATACGTGAATTTTATTGACTGAAATTTTGAATTTAGTTGGTTAAGGAAATCATCGATGTTGTTTTTAGTAGTAGCAAAAATGCCATCCACATACCTGATCCATACCCTAGGAAAGTATTGTGTATTATTTTTAAATTCAATCTCTAAATCACTCAGAAAGAGGTATGCAACTAATCGAGAGACTATTAGCAAAGACTATACTCCTAGGAGTATAGTCTTTGCTATTAGCCATTGCATTACCTTCATGCTGTTCGTAGAAGTTGCCCTCTATTTGAAAGCAGTTTTGGGACATACAAATAGTAGATAGCCTAACGTATTCGTTAATTTGTTCAGGGTCTAAATTGTTTGCTGTGAGTAATTCAGGTATGTCATGCTTTATGGAATCGGAACACTAGGAGCAAGAAAGAAACTAGAATTTCGCCTTCAAGTAGCTCTAGAATTCCAATTTTGTTGACAAATTCCAATGAATTCTCTACATAAAAACTGAATTCTTTAGTTAACCATTTCGAAAGCAAATAGTTCGCGGAATGAATACCTGAAACAGTGGGTCTCATTAATTTACGTGGTGTGTGTATTTTAGGAAGACAATATAGTTTAAGCATTATAAGATTAGAATGTATAACTTTGTATCTGACAGCTGGTTTAATAGGTCTGTGGAAACTTTTCAAAGTTTCTTTTGTTTTATTAATCATACTCCTGAAATGATTTATGATTAACTGTGTGTTAGGACCATTATTGAATATAGTACCCACTCTCTCAAAATAATCTTTTAGCCCACAATAATGAGTTAATGACTCTACCCTTTATTAAGTTAATGGTCTCGGTTATCAGATTCTGGTTTCCTGAACGAATGAATTTTTAAATTAACCGAAATCTGAGTTTTGCAAGCTTTTTTCATGAACTGTTTTGTTAGTACATCAAAATTTCTGATGGTACTTTCGATACCAACAATAATTTCCTCTATTGGAAGTTTTCTGTATTCCAAATTGAATTATAAACCTTTGTTAAGAAGAGCAAATTCGTCCTTATTAAAGGATTCACAAGATTCATTAGTGACAATATTCGGTGCATCTTCCAGAGCTGTGTTTTTACTATCAAATTTGGCAGATTAATTAGGTAGTTTACTACCTAATTTTGTACTATGGGTTAGCAATTTTTGCTGAAATTTATGTGCATTAATTTCGAAAACGTGTCTCTAAAAAGTGCACCATCAGTGGAATTATACATACAACATATTTTCAAAAATAGGGGGGGGAATCTTTTTTAGTTCAGATAATGGACCAATTCCTAACTCAGACTTAATTCATTTGTTGAAAAGAATTCCTTAACCGATTAGGTATAATGAAGCCTAACGGGGATTTAGTATTATTTGTTACCTTTGTTGGATTATTAGCATTAGACTTCGATTGTTGACTGGTGAAGAACCAGAGGTATTCTTCAGCCAAATTACTTTAGTTAGTTCTAGTTGCTACTGAAAATGGCAGCTGAGTTGCCGGAATACATATTTAAGTGTTCTAAATATCGTGGTGGTAAGGGGTTTTCCAAAGTTTATTTTTGAAATGATAGGCTCGTACTACCCCTATATAAATTATATTAATTGTTAAGCAGTGGTGTTTGTCTACTGTAAATATTCCTTAAATGTACGCTCAACAAATAAATATTTACAAAAATATTCAAAGCCCATGATAACATCTGTTAAGAATGCAAGGTTTACAAGGGAGGGTAGTGATGTTCACCCGGCCGTGGAAGTGTTTCTTGGAATTTCAGGGATAGTAGGGTGTAAAATTCCAAGCAGGGCAGTCTACAAAAGGCAGTGTTGTTGGTAGCTAGGCGTAAGCCTGCATATCTTTGGCGTAATATCTAATTAATAGCGTTTGCGAACCTAGTACCTGATTGCTATGCGATTATCCTCTAAGCTGAGGCAAGGTGCGAATTTAGTATTACCACTTATGTGTTCGTATATAAAGATGAGCTGCAATGGCAATATCAGCTAATATAAAGCAGTGGCGTCGCTTGTGAGGTTCTGGTTCATACGCCATGAAGCGTTATTTGTGTTTACCCAAATAGTTATATATTATCTACTTGTTATATGTGGTTTACAAGTGCTAGATCTTATTATGGTTATTGTACAAGATTGGCGTGTTTATGTCAGTAGTTGTTGGAAACAGTAGCGTAGGGAAATAAGTGTCTACATGAGTATATAATTTGTTTTTAAGAATGGTTAATCATTATTTATCTAGCAATCATTCGGAAGGTAGTCGGTTGGCAGAGGTAGCATCGAAAATGCGCCTACGTCGAATTATTATTATTATTATGAATGTAACATCAATATCAGGATGGCATCGACTGACTTTTACGGGGGATTAAACATAATTATACTCTCCTCTTCGCATGTGGGGCTGAGGGGGTATGCCCCCACCCGCGACTATTGTAAATAACAAAGTGATTGGCTGAACGCAGTTCAATTGCTTGGATCCTTCTGGAGGATTGGTGCACCAGAAGATATGCATAATTGTAGTAATTACTCTATGATTACGAGTGACTGCTGACACTGCAATTAGCCGGCAGATGACCTTCCGTATCCTGTTCCAATACGTATCCAGGCGTAGGGGGTTGGAGGACCCCCGGTGAGTACAAGCTCCTAATATTTATTGACAGATCAGTAGGTCTGTCTTCTATTATCTGTTGCATGTCTCCTGCCTATCGCCGCCAGTGAGTTCTGATCGCAACCGCTGTTTGTTTATCCCGGAACTCCATAAATCAAATGCAGAAGCGCTGCAACCTCATGTAAATTTAAAATTCAGTAGTTTTCATTCGCCCCCCGTAAGGTCGACCCTAATATAATTACATTTGAAATGGCCTTAATAAATAGAAAATAGCTTACCATAGATTAGTACATCAACAGTAACATTAAAAAATCCAAACACAACCTTTTAAAATACTATAGGATTTATTAATCCGAATTAATAGGGAAATCTAATTAAATTATACTCTAGTCAAATATAATTACTGCAGTAATTAACCTACGGGTGTCAAATCACAATATCATTGAAGGCATATATATAGAACTTAGAAAAAAAAGCTGTAGACAAATGGTTAAAGTCCACAAATTTAATATAACAAGTTTACAAATACGAAAACATTCGAGATGATTTTGAGAAATATAAGCTACGTTGCTAACCTTTGATTTTCATAAACATCAATTTGTTACTGCTATAATTGCCACTGTTGATGTTTAAACCGAACACCACAATAAATAAATATGTGACACAAATTGGAAAGGGAACAGACAAACTCAAATCGTCCGAAATAAACCGATTTGTCACTGCATTATAAAATATTTTTAAAATTGTACGATAAGTTACACAGAAAAAATATTCCGCGATCTTTGAACCTCCATTAGTCAGCGGTGCATTGATCTATGGTTTTTTAACGTTGTTATATCTGCAGTTACCAATCTAAATAACGTTCGAATCAAATTTTACATGCTCATATAATAGATAATCAATTATCAGATAGATATAACTGTAAAATTTTATAATTTTGCAAAAACTTACTGAATTGTTTAAACAGAAAAGGATATTACTGCTACATATATAGAGTATTAAAATTCGGACAGTACTCTGCTAATATTAGTATCATATAAAATTTATAATTTGAATCGGTTTTACTAACGTTCTATCAGATAAATAGGAAAGAATTTCGAATTTTTTAATTATAGGTGAAGCAAATTTATCAATAAATTATCATTTCATTTTCAAAATTTAAAAAATCATAATAAATACTTTAATTTTTCATATTTTGAAAAATAAGACTTTGCTTCACAAAAACATGCATACTTTATCACATAATACTTATGTAAAAGTACTAGTTTTGTAATTCGACAAAAAATATGTAACGGTTCGTTTCTCAGGCTCGTTTTTTAATCGACACAGTTGCAGTAAAAAAATTTTACATAATTACTTAATCAAAAATGGGTGTCTACTATTGCATTCTATAAGTACACACGTAAATACATTTAGTTATTAATTAAGTATCAAAATACGCTCACTAACCTCCAAGTACAGAGAAGAATGCGAACACAATTATAAAACTTATGCACAATTTTTTAGTAACAAATTCTTCGCTACTTTCAACACATCTCGCCCTTTCTCCACTCAGTACGCGCTGCATTTTCTCTAACGTGCAAACAAAACTGCAGAGCCGTTGCAGTTCGGTTTTGTGTAAATATTATTATAGTAAATATACACACAATTGTCGACTGGAGACATTTTCTCAACTGGCAATTTTCCAAAAGTATAATAAGCTGCCTCGCCAACAAAAATACTTAAAGTTGTCACAGTCGGTTAATATTGCCAAAAAAATTAAACAGATCGTTTTCCAGACATCTTGGAATGGGGACAAAATAATTTTATGTCTTGAAAAGTCCAAAAAGTAAGTTTTCAATCATCATTTCGCTCGTTTTAGGTTTAACAACTTCATTTCATGCAACATGTCTACATGTGTCTGCCAAAAACGTCATACTCTCTTAATTTAACCAACTAAAAATATTCTAGGGCACAAAAAATACTGTTTATTGGACATGAAGGTATGTGTGTTATGCAGACCGAAACAAATTTATATTAGATATTTTTTATAAGACGGTTAAATTGTAATTTCAAAATCAGGAAGTACATATAACAACGGATATTCAAAACTAAAACCGTTTGGAATTGGCTATGGTTTACTGAACTTATTTTGAGATGTACTACACCAGTTTTTCTTTTGAACTTTCATATCATCTGCCACATTATTTGTGACATTTTGAATTTTGTTTATGCTGCAATTTTAGAATTTTTATCTGTTTGTAGCTGATGCATTTTTTCCAGAAACGTTTTGATCAGAACGAAATCAGTTCCTGATTATGCCACATGATTATTTTAAGTTATCAAACGGTTGTCACGGTTGAACAAAATCCATTCAAGATTGAAAATTACTTGTTGAGAGAATTTGGATATACCCTGTTACCTACTGCCGCAAAGAATTCCATGAAGTTTCTAAATGTTGCTTTTGAACACCAACAGTTGAGAGAAACTTTAAAAGTGTTTTCGTCAAAATGGGTGTTAAGATACATGGTGATCGCTCGACGGAAGTTGTAGATGAAGTTGTTGCAGCAGTAACTGAAATAATGTAAATGAAGCCACACATTCCTAATCGCCATTTATCGAAACAAATTAATCTTTTTTTGAAAGAATCTCATAAGTTTTATATAAAAATGCGCACTTCCATCTACATCCAATGCCAACAATGCCGTTAACTACTGCTTCTAAGAATTCCATGGTGTCTAGATGTTGTTTTTGGACGCCAACAGTTTAGATAAAGTTTAAACGTGTTTCTGTCAAAACAGGTATTAAAAACATGGTGATCGACCGACGGAAGTTGTAGGTGAAGTTGTTGCGGTAGCAACTGAAATAATGGATATGAAACTACACATTCCTAATCGCCATTTATCAAAACAAATTAACCTTTTTCTGCAAGCATCTCATAAATTTTACACAAAAACGGCACTTACCGTCGCTTGAGAGCAGAAGTATGTTAAGTCACAAAATACATTTTTTATAGGAGACGTTTTTTTTATTCAGATGATTACTTGTAGATGTTTGTCTGTTTTGTAAGTGTATATCGGTGTTTTGACAGTCTCTTTTGTTGGCGTTTCATTGCAACTGGTTTTGATTGATAGTTTGGAAAAAAGTGGACTTAGAATACCTATAACAACTTCGCTTATTCTATATCCACAGTTAGCATAAATTCTATTTTTTCTTAAGAGACATAGACTAGTTCTGATTATTTAAATTTTTTGATTATAATGTAACAATGAACTAAACTGACCTGACTGGCTGGAAAAGTATAGATAATTTGTTTAGAAATGACTTCTGTGGGCTATTATGGCGTTTAATAGGTTCTTGTGGAATTGCCACCAACAATTGAATAGGAACATGATATGAGATTACAGAAATTAAAACCGACAATAATATTACCAATGAAAAGTTTATTGAAATTCTAAAAAGAAAACAGAAAAAGTTAAAAATACAAATTATAAGTAATATAATATATAAATAAAAACTTAAAATATTGCATTCTGCAAAAAATTAAACAATATTAATTGTTGAAGTAAATACAAAAATAAAATTCTCGCTAGTCACTGTCAGATTCTTGCGCTGCTGTAGTAGAAGGCAAATTTTTAAAGAAGTCGTGGTACTGACTTAATATTACTTTCTTTTAGCATAGAAATTGTACATGATCGTATTTCTGTTTAGATAGAGGAATTTTGTCAAAATAGAGGCGTTTTAATTGGATATTAGGCACATTGACGTTAATCGATTTGCGTCTCAGTTGGTTTATAATCATTTTCTTAAATTGCTCTTCATCATACGTGCATTTGAAAAATAAAACGTTTGGGAAGTCGGGATTAATTTCTACAATTTTCAATTTGTTCCAGTACGCTTTATCATTTTCTTTACTCCTATCCCAGTTAAGGGTTGTATCTGCTTTCAAATCGTAAATGTTTTCCTGAGCCGGTTCCACCACAATGTAGGGCCGTTTTCTCTTTGCTGTTCTGACCACGGTATACCATTGTTCAGGTGTATAAACTGGTACAGGTCTTGCTGCCTTTTCAATAACACTATGAACTGAGTCGCCTTCAGTTTGGGTGTGCCCGACTTCCAAAAATGAATGACGAATTTTGATTTCATGTTTTTGAGCAATGTAGTTGTAAAGAGAAAATAAGAATTTATTTCCACTCTGCCCAGAACAATTGTCGAAATAGAAAGAAAACTCCTTGACGCCATTTTGAACATGATGTTGTTTAAAAAGTAGGAAGCAACATATGTGGAAAGTTTAAGTTTGTAATAAGCAAGTCCAACTTCTGATTTGGGCGCAGATAATACCTGTTGGAGATCAAAAGTAGCAGCACAAAAGGTTGAATTGCAAAGTGCGTTTTCTTTATCCAGATTTTTTAGTTCTCTTCCCAGGTTCTTATTTCTCAGATGTAGCTGATACTCCTCTTCCAATTCCAATTTTTCTTCCACCGAAGAATGCTCGTGTTGTATTTGTAACAAAAATCCCATAAATCTTTCTTTGGCTTGAAAAAGGATATATTAATCTCTGAATTAAAAATTGATCTGTACATGCTTTCTGTTGCTTTTTGGGAAATGTTTAGTTCTACACAGTACTCTTGACAAAGAGTAAATATTTTTGAAAGATTTGGAGTCGGAGGTAGATGCACACGTGTAGTGTTTTTCCTGCAGTAATGACTTTCGACACTTTCAAACGAATTTATATGATCGCGAATTTGACGGTTTCATCAATCATAGAATTTTTGCAAAATGTTCCTCTCTTGTCCTCCAAAACTACACCACTACTCAGTGGCGGCTCGTGAGTTAAGAAAGAGGGTGGGCACAAGAAAAAAACTTACCTATTTTTTGTACATAAAATCCATTCTCCTATTTTTCATGCTGGGAAAGACGTCTATGACTTTGTTGTCAAAATCCGGGATAGACTGGACGAACTTCTTTTCTATTGATAGGACCGCCAATGCGTTCAGTCGATCTTTTTGCACACAATTAACTTCCATCATTGAAAAAACGTCACTTTCATCTTTGAATTCAAACACGCGATTGCGCGAAAACAGCGCTCCAAAGTCTAAATTCAAACGTTGACTGCAAATCGGGAACAGTGTGCTCGGTGCCCCATTCGCCTGGTATATCGCGTATAGCGAAGATAACCGATAGGCAACCGAATCTTGCTCTACATAGGTACAAATTAGAGCGTTCCCCGGAACATAGTTTTGAGCGTGTTAGCCGCGCCTTTGGTGCGGAAAGAAAATTTGATACCATCGTTAAAATAATGAAATTAAAATAATGCACTGAATTACATGCGAATTTCTTTCTGTGTTTATCTTGGTGGTTGGGTGGGCACGTGCCCTTGTGCCCTTTAGTACAAGCCGCCACTGCCACTACTTCCTATTTTGTTACATACAGTTCTCCGTCATCACTTCCTTTTTCATTACTCTTCCTTTTACGATTTCTTTCTTTTTTATTAAACTTCACGAACTTCGAGATAAAATCTCTTTGCCTGTTTATGTCGCCAAGACCCCGGTAATCATTAAATATTATGCTCCTTTCGTCTCCAGTAAACTTTTCTGTATATTTCATTCTACAACTTACGCATGGGAAAAACGATGCATTATTACTCTAAAAAAATATTATCTAACTATTAAATTAAGTTTTAGGTAACATGAATTAAAAATTCAATAATATCTATAGGTAACGTTTGATTTTTACAACCAAAATAGAATACAAATGTAATTGTATATCACTTTCCTGAATAGGTACTCCTTTGCTTGTCTGAGTTTAACCATATTTAATATTGTTTGGCCCCTTGTAGACATGATTGTGGAAGTCAATAAGCTTCTTTATAATGTGGAGAAATCCAGAAAATGATATACAAATAAATCAGAAGAAGTTTATGTGCGTCAAACTAATGTATTCCAAGTACAATCAGAACTAGACTATGTCCAGCGCGGGGTGGGTGGATGATATTGCATGCACTTAGTACAGTCCATAGAGTTGGAATAGTTCTGCCTGCAATTAAATGAGTTCTCGCAACTTAGACTGCTTTGTTTTTCTACGCTGGAGGTACTATGCTAGCGTTTGGACTTATAATATGTATATATATGTAATATGTACTTCTGTATCATATCGGGGAAGCTCTGAAGTATACGATGCGCTCAAAAACAGAAAATCGCGAAAACTGGACATAGACTAGTTCTGCTCTCAAGCGACATTATATCCGCATCCAATGAGAACAGTTCTGTTAACTATTGTTTCTAAGAATTCCATGAAGTTTCTAAATGTTGTTTTTGGACGCCAACAGTTTAGAGAAACTTAAAAGTGTTTTCATCTAAATAGGTGTTCAAAAACCATGGTGATCGGCCGACGGAAGTTGTAGATGAAGTTGTTACGGCAGCAACTCAAATCATGTACCTATATGAAGCCACCACACATTCCTAATCGCCATTTATCGCAACAAAGGAACCTCTTTCTGAAAGGATCTCATAATTTTTATACAAAAATGGGCACTTACATTCACATCCAATGACAACAATTCCGTTAACTACTGCTTCTAAGAATTCCATGAAGTGTCTAAATGTTGTTTTTGGACGCCAACAGTTTCAAGAAACTTTAAGAGTGTTTTCATCTAAATAGGAGTTCAAAACACATGGTGATCGGCCGACAGAAGTTGTAGACGAAGTTGTCGCAGCAGCAACTAAAATAATGGATATGAAGCCACACACACCTAATCGCAATTTATCGAAACAAATAAACCTTTTTCTGAAGGTTTTCGTAAGTTTTACCCAAAAATATGCATTTACATCCACATCCAGTGACAACCGTTCATGAATTGCAGTTAGCTCGTTATAGTCCCGCAAAGGCTAGAAGTCTATCACTGCTCTCTAAATGTATTGAATCACGATGTAGGCATCCCAGAATTATGTTTTTTTTTTCAATGATAAATCTTGGGGTTATAAACGAAAGTATGTAAATTCACAGAATTGTGAGACGTGGTCTAGCAAAAACCTTAATTGTTTTGCAGGAACACCTGCATTCTGAAATAGTTGGTGTGTGGGCGGCTGTAAGTGCTAGACGATTAAGTATACCAATTTATTTTAACGGCAAAATTAATGCCGAAATATTTCCAGAAGAAATTTTACAATAATTTATTAATGAAGTACATGAGATGAATTACGAGGGTTGTTTTCGGAAAGACTTCTTCTTTGATAATAGACTAGCAACAAAAAAATCTCTGGCGAACAAGATCTTATGATTTCGGTATATGGCCTTATATAGGGTGACCAGACGTCCTCTTTTTAAGAGTACTGTACTTTTTTCAGGCCAATGTACTCTGTACTCTTACTTTTTACGTAAATCTATCAAATGTACTCTTTTTCATTTCAGTGAACTATATTTGAAAGAACTGACCTAATTTAAAATATGGTTCCTGCTTCCTACCTTGAATACCCCGCGAATATTTTAGGTGGTAAAACAGAGCTCTAAATACTTGTCGTATTATTATATGTGTTGGTCTGTTTTTCCCTGTTTTACTTACTTCGCAGTGATATGGTTGCTTCATATGACGACTATTAATATTTAATATTCCATTCCGTTTAAATTAAATCAATATAATTTCGCGTTATAGCAATAGTCATGGCGAGAAGAAAGTGCAAGTACAGTGAATCTTTAAGCATATCTATCAGTTTATCAAGAAATCAAGAGACAATGACAATGGTAAGGATTTTTCTATTCACAATAAAGGGAAATTTGATATTGAGTAGCACCTTGCAACAAAAAACCACGTTGATTACTCTACTGCATCAACAACCCAAAGACTTGACAATTTTTTTACAAGGAAAGATTCGACAGAGGTATTCGATGGATTAGATGGTATGCGGTTGGAATTGTTTTGATCCTATCCAACATAAACCATAACCTTTCGATCCAAAACATGGATTGAACAAGTGGTTTGATCAGAAATTCACTTAATAAGAAATTTTCCTGTGGCCGAACCAAATGCGAGG
This sequence comes from Limonius californicus, assembly GCA_014611495.1. Classification (NCBI taxonomy): domain Eukaryota; kingdom Metazoa; phylum Arthropoda; class Insecta; order Coleoptera; family Elateridae; genus Limonius; species Limonius californicus. The sequence continues at coordinate 13,899 of JABXWE010014205.1, forward strand.
CACTAATCAAAAATGTTATTGGAGATTGGTCCGAAAGCCGTCTAAGAATGACTTTAAACAAAGCTCAATTCGCCGTGGTCTCATGTGATGCATAGAACAGGAAATCTATTAAACTTCTGCCGGTTTTAGTGCGCTATTGCGAAATTGACACAGATTTTCGTGTGAAGACGGCTGTTTAGAAAATTCACAGTATTACAGATGAAACGGCAGACACGGTTTCATCAGTACTATTGGATACTGTGAGTCACTATAAACTCGAAAACAAGATGGTGGGTTTCTTAACAGATAATGCTTAATTTTGGTTGCATAAAGAAAAAACTACTATGTGCACAGTATGCTAGAAGTTAGCTTTGACAAAACCATTTTACCCATACGATGTGATGCCCATATTCTTCACAATGCATTGTCTGTGGCAATGTCTAAAACAATTCCTATTGATATCTAAAATCTGATTTTCAAAATATACAGGGTGATTCACGACGAACAGTAAATATTTTAGGGGGTGATAGTATGGACTATTTTGAGTAAAAAGTTCATATAAACATATATCCAATTCTTAATAATTACGGTTATGTAGCTGTTTTAAATTGGCGGGTACAAAGCAACAGTATGGCGAACATTGCATTTTCATGGCTTGTACCCTTTTCATCTGCAACGTGTACAACACCTTCATCCAGGAGATGAAGCCAGACACTTGGAATTTTGTAGGTTGGTAATTGCTAATCGCGGAGTAATTCCAACAATATTGTTCACTGATGAAGCAAATTTCACTCGTGACGTTATCAACAATAGCTGTAACTCACATCGGTGGTCAGAAAAAAATCCTCAATCCACCGTTGAAACAAATTATTAACATCGCTTCTCGGTAAATGTGTGGTGTGGTCATCGACAGTCACTTGATTGGGCCTATGATATTACGGAATCGTCTTACAGGCCCAATATTTATCTAGACTTTTTGCGAAACTAGATTCAACTGTTATTAGACGATGTTGCTTCGGCTACAAGGATGGTCATGCACTTCCACCAGGACGGAGCTCCTGCACATTCTTGCCGTCAAGTGACAGATCATCTAAATCTAAATGAAACATTCCCACAACGATGGATCGGACGCTACGGTCGTGTTCATTGGCCACCTAGGTTTGATGAAAAGCGAAATATACAAAGAAAGAGTAAACATAAGAGAAGAATTGGTCGCTCGCATTATGAATAGTGCTGCTCTCATAAACGAACAAACTCAGAAGAGCCACACACACTTATGCCGACAGAGTTAGAAGGTGTATTGAAATCGGTGGTGGTATTTTTGAGCATTTGCTTTAAACTGTTGTTGTTTTGTTTTAATTTGTTGTAAATAAATGCAATAAATAAGTGTATTCTTTTTCCTTAATTCGTTTAATGATACTTTTAATGGGTAACATCAAAACAGCTACATATCCGTAGTTATTGAGAATTGGACATATGTTTATATGAACTCTTTTACTCAAAATAGCTCATACTATCACCCCCTAAAATATTTACTATTCGTCGTGAATCACCCTGTATAACCATTTTAAAATATTCACAGTGAGAATAGAAAATTTAAAAAACATCTGTGATTTTATAGGATGTCAATACGAAGGTCTTTTGTATCATTCAAAAACACGCTTTTTATTGCTTTTAGCGTGCGTAGAAAAAATTCTAAAAATGTATGAGGCACTTAAATCTTATTTTTTGAGCGAGGAATACGCATCCCTCGCTATTATCAGTTAAAAAAAAAGAAACCATCGAAATGTGACTGTTTTTCACAAACCCAGTTACAAGTGTTCAACGATGTTATCAGAAAAATCGACAGTGAGGAAATACCAGCGCTAGAAGTGTCACAGTATTTTGAATTGATGAATAAATATAATGATAGACTTAAACAGAATTTAAATCCATTTGCAACAAAAAAAAGTTTAAACAAACTAGTATATGAGGGGGCAATAAAAGAAGAATATGCTTATTCAGTATCAAAAGGTTTTATTCAGAAGTTGTTAGTTATCTTAAGGCTGGCCTTTAGCAAGAGATATTTGATGGCAAAAATCACATTCTAAAAACCAAATTACTGCTAAACGGTGAAAGCTAGAAGATTTCTTACTTCATAAATTGATTATACAATGGGGTAAAGAAATAAAATTTTAAAATTTTTGATAATAAACATATGTGAGACTCTTTTATAACAGAGGCGTTTTAGCCTATTAATTGACAAACTAATTGTGTTTTTGAAAATCCGGCTCTTTAACATGGTGAACTATGTTATTCAGATGGTAAAAACTAAAATTTGATTAATCAAATCTTCAACTTGTTTAGTGTCCTTGTAATTTGGTTATTACTACTGAGAATTAGACCTAAAATATTCAACAATTTGATGAAAACTTAGGCAACACCTCTTACACGAACAAAATTATTGAAATAAATTAACCCTCGTCAACTACGGATGACAGATGAATCCCATAATCCCATCTCGTACGAGATAAAGCACTTGAAGAAGAAGAAGAACACCAGATATTAAATTACCAGAATGGACTTTGCGAAGTGCGTGTCATACAAATTTGCTTGTGTATTAATATACCAAAATTCTTGTGTATTTTATATTTTGTTAAGTAAAATAATGTTCATGAAATCCAAATGTGGGCGGCAAAGTTTTGTTCTGTTTTTACAATTAAATTCTACGAGGGGTTTTTTCCGGAGGTTCCACAGAAATATACATGTGTGGTCGCCGAAGTACTTAACATTATCAAAGTGAAGGTAGAGACTGTTTGTTGCAGTATGGACATAGAATATATTTTTAATACCATATTAATTATGCTTTATGTTATAGGTTTAGGCGAACAGCTTCCTCATTTTTTAAATATATTTCTCGAAGGGGCAAATTTCTCGAAAGTCGGGGATTTATTAGTTCTGGAAGAAGAGATGAAAAATAAGAATGTTTTAGTTTGGACAACAAGGTTTTTTGAAGAGTCAAATAAGATTAAATATTTCCTTCTTAAAAAGGAAATGACTTATGACGAATTTCACGACTCTTTTTTTCACAAGCTAAAAATTTCAGCGTTGTCCAAGACATAAATGATAATGAGATATTTGATACATATTCTGCCCTTTCAAAGTGTATTTAAAATCATATTAAAGAATGGGAAGAAAGGAAAGAAACACTAATGGCAAGGTGGAGAACAGCGTACGATGATATGGTCAAAACTGAATGTGATTTAAAACTCATAAAATGTTTAATTTGCTTATTTTTTCTTTGCCAGGTTCAAATGCCCAGTATGAAAGACTATTCAGTGTTATAAAAAACTACTTGGTTGAAGAAAAAACTCGATTAACAGTATCCACGTTGGAACAGGTAATGAAGGTCAAATTCAGCATAAAATGACATGCGAAGAATGTAGACTGGCAATAAAGGACGATGTAGATTTACTACGGGAAACAAAATCGTCACAAAAATATGAATAATTTTTATTAGATACATATTAGTAAATATGTACCCAATTAATTATTCTTTTATTAAAATAAGATTTATTTACGTTCTTTAGAAATGTCCTCTTTTTGATTCAAACATTTCTGGTCATCCTACCTTATATAAAAAATTGAACATTCGAACTCTTTTTTTTAAATATAGATGAATTCAAACATCGAATTACTAAGAAGTTTTAAGAAATAAATATCATGTTTCAATTTTTGGAGAATAGATTGTATGGTGTCAGACGAAGAATTCACAAATGTATTAAAATAGCTGGTGAACATTTTGATCGGCCGTCATAATAAAAATAATACCGTTTCTAGTCAAATGTAGATAAACTTTTCTACTCTCATCATTCCTATGCCAATAACTCAGTGATGTGCTACTGAATGTTGTTTATTTAATTACTGTTTGGGAAGAAGCTGAATAAAACAGGCAACTCGTTTAAAAGAAAGTTTATAGGTTTCCTAACTTCAATTTAACTGTGCAAATTAAGAGAAAACCTCGATTATCAAGTCATAATAACATCCGTTATTATTAATAATATCAATATTTTCTATTTTATTTATTCTTTACTGCGTATTTCAAAGTGCTAACACTCCATAGTCAAACATATTAGCACGTTGAAATACGCATTAAGCAGATACATCACGTAAAAACTATCGTAATACAAATATTATATTTCTTATCAATTAATATTTACATATTTATATTAATATGAACAAAATAAAGGAACAATTAATAAAGTTCAGAATCATTTATATTTAGGTTGCCTGCACAAGAGGAAGTAAGTATATTTTTCTAACGGTTCTCGCTTCTGTTGTAACAAAGGTACCAGGTACCGTTCCAGGAAATATATGATGATAAAATGTAGTTATTTTAGTTTCATAGGTCATGGTCGACTTATATGGATTTTATTTTCAAGGCTTTAATTATTTCATTTTTAATAAAATAAGTTCAAACTGGAATAGGTAGACATTTGTTTTTAATATGGAATTGAATTTGCGGTATACGGGGGTGAATAATCATTTATTGTCACTGATGTAGAAGCAAATGACTTAGCCATGTGAAACAACTCGACTCTCAACATAATCCTCTAAAAGATTAACACACTTAGAATAACGATGGTGCAGAGCTTGAATGCCTTTAGAAAAAGCTCTTTGACCTGCACTGAGTGGTTTCTCATTCACAGCATTCAGTACCATATCATGGACCAAATTCATATTTTCTTGAGTGACAACAGTTTTTGGTGGTCCAGCACCTGATGCATGTTGACACGACTTCCTTCCTAATTTGAAATCCCGGCCCCAATTCTTAATTTATTTGATATGACGGTGTAAAATTGCCCAACACTCCGAACACATCGTTATAAATTTCCTGCGGTGATAAACTCCTCTTAAAAAGAAAACAGCCCTTGTCTCGGATGTTTTCATTTCAACAAAATCACCAGCACAGACAGAGTAATATTAAATGCTTAACTTTTATAAACAAGCACCTGTAACTTGGCATATATTAATGTCAATAACTGACGTTTGTAGAAAAAAAGATATATTAGGAACAATAATTGATAAATCATGCTCGTGAAAACCTCAGATAGGCAAAAGTCATAGTTAGGGTGTACAATGGGCCAAATGTGGCCTACGTGCATAGATATGCTTGGAAAACCGCCTCCTAGATCTCGTTCTTTCAAATACAATACATACAATACAATACATAACGAAATCTCACATCTGTGTGTAAAAATTGAAAACTGCTATGAATTTAGGAGCAATGTATAAAAACATAAACACATACAAGGTGGACCAGCATAACCCTTAACAGTGATTTACATAATCCAACATACATGTTTCACAGCAACTGAAATTATTGAATTATTTATAGTATAAAAATAAATCATCAACAAATCGGTTACTCATTATCTGAAAACATCTTTATATAAATTTAACAAATGACAGCTATAAGTAGGCAACATTGATCAATTTAATTAAATTAAAGAAAATGCGATTTTGGTTGCCATGTTATACACAAGGTGTCCCACGGCGTGAGGTCACTATACTAATAAAGTTAAGCCCTAACCCTAACCGTTTTCAAAATACAGAGTGCTAAATCATTATTTATTAAATAATTTCAATTTCAGAAACGCCAATATTTAATTATTATTCCGAATTAGTTCTGCTGCCTCAAAAACGTGCTCCTTAAGAACATTAAAACGTCATGGTTTATATCCATTTCATATCCAGCCTGTTCATACTCTCTTACCTACAGATTTCGCTAGTCGCGTGGAATTTTGCCGCTGGGTACATGTATATTATTCACGTATTAGGCAACATTTACAAGGAGTGGATTAATGAACAGAAAGAACAGCCACTTTTGAGTTTTGGAGAATCCACACGAAATCACAGTATCAAATTATCAACATAGGTTTTTAGTGAATATCTGGTGTCGAATTATTGATAACATGCTCATTGGTCATTTAGGAGGATTGTTAGATGATGCTTGCGTTACGTGTAAGACAATTTTTGAATCAACAGTTTGAAGGACGTGAAATTGGTAGAGGAGAATAGCACCCCTGGCCCCCAAGATCTCCGGACTTAACTTGTTTAGATTATTATTTGTGGGGTCATATGAAACAGATGGTATACCAAACACCATCAGAGACTGTTGAAGATCTTGAGGACGCATTTTTGAGGCAGCAGAACTAATTCGTAATAAGAATATGTTATGTCTTAAGAAGAACTAGAATGTGTCTTGAATGCAATGGTGGCCATTTTGAACAATCTTTATAGTGAATTTAAACTAAAATAAAAATAAATATTGACTTTTCTGAAATTATAATTATTCAATAAATAATAATTTAACACTCTGTATTTTGAAAACTGTTTACTTTAGGGCATAACTTTATTCGAATTTTTAACTATAAGTCTGTTCTAAAGATTCCGTACACGAAGTAGTGACCTCACGTCGTGGACACCCTGTGTATATTGAGTTGTGTCAATCACTTTAAAGTGAGGTAGCTGGTGCATCCTGTATACAGTGTGTAAAATAATAGTGTAACAAACTCCTAGGACTGGTAGTACTGGTCTAAATAAAAAAACAGTTGCTATAATATAAACACAGTTTCGAAAATGCGTTTTAATGGAGCTACAGCCCTTTAAAGGATACATAAAAATGTGTTTTTCTTTTCACTACGGCTACTACGAAAATACAATTTTAATGAAACTTTAGACACTTATGTTAAATTGTACGTATAAATAGATGGTATTAGAAATAAATTGCTATATAACTTATAAAGGATAGTTTTGGCGGGGATGGAACATTGTTTTCATAAGTTTTTTATTTTCAATAGTTTTTAAATGTTAGTCCAATATTCGAAAAGATTGGACAATTTTAGGTAAAAAAGGTACTCTTATTTCAAATCAATCATAAAAAAATCTCCCAGAAAACGCAAAAATAATACAAGCCACGAAAAGACAGACCTAATATAAAAATTATACCGTTTCCAGTATTATAGAAATACCAAACAAGATACAAATGTACAATCGCTGACAAAAAAATGGAAACACCAATTTTTTCTTCCGTAAATATGTATTCATGTCATCGAATCATAATTGGCACTTGTTTTATTATAATAATTAGTTGTCAACACAGATTATTTAGGGATTGGTTGGTTGGTTGTCAAAGTGACAATAAATTTATTTCAAAAATGTGTAAATGCCCAGACATTTAAATGATGCAAACAAATAAGAGCAATATCAAAACTAGAAGAAGGTTGGTCATTAAGACGCGTTGCTGCTGATTTAAATGTTAGTTATAGCTCCATCTCCCACATAAAAAACAGATGGTATCAGCAACATGATGTTGAACGTCGTTTTGGATCGGGACGTCCAAAAGTATCTAGTACAGAAGTCAAGAAGAAGGTACTGCGTTGGTAGAATATATTACGCAAGTACCATTTTCCACAGTAGTGACAGCGCAAGAGGGAACAGATTTTCCAGGTTCGGTTACAACTGCACGTAGACGTGTAAGACAAGCTGGTTTAATTAACAGTTTAGCTCCAAAAAAAAACATTTAAACTGAAAAGCATAAAGAAATTAGAGTAGGATTTCTACTCCAACATCTAAATAGAGATGATGACTTCTGGAATAAGGTTGTTTCTCTACGACTATAATATAATGTATTCGTTACACATACCTTTTTAGTTGAAGAATATTAGATATTCTCCATTTCCGTTGGATTCTGTTCTCTGTTTCGGTGGGATTCTGTATCAGAATCCAACGAGAAATAGCGGAACCGGAAGCTAGTGGGCGTGGCATGTTAACGCTTGGGATCTCCCACTTGTTTTTGAAGTAACTGTCAAAAACAGTTTTAAATTTTCGTATTCGTAAAAACAGTAAGAACTAGGTATGAATAATTCAGACAGCGAAAACGGTGAAATGTGTTCGCCACCAGAAATACCGGAAACCGCGAAAACGACGTGTATTAATTTACTGCCGAAAAAATCGCAGATACAGTACACAATGGTGTACACGGTGTTTAACAGTAAAATAGTTGTGACTAGTGAACCGACATACGTCCATCTAAAGCAAAATTTGTATTATACTGATTCGGACCAAAAATTGTAACTTCCTATGAAATAGTGGTAGAAAAAGTATAGTCTCCTACTCGTGTAGAATAGCTATTATTCACTCGGATGATTCTGTCACTCTTGACAGAATTTTCATCCTCGTGAATAACAGCTGTCATTCTACACTCGTTGAAGAATATACAAAGTGATTTTTTAAAAAGTCAATTGCAGCAAGCCTAGAAAAAAAGCTATTCCGTCTGCAGTCAGCTGTAATGAGCTTTGAATGACATTTACCTGTATGTCAAACTGTGTGACAGTTCAGGTAGTTACAAATTTTGGCCCAACAAAATGAAAATGAAGAAGAAAATGTGAAAATGAACAAGTATTTAGTTGCAACTGATTTGTAATTTATTAAGGTAAGTAAATTACAGGTTTTTCGTCAAGCTAACAGCTATGCTGTTACAATTTTCATATTGTCAGATTCTAAAGCTTAATATAGACGGGACAATCCCCAGGCTACTGCAATTGACTTTTTAAAAAATCACTTTGTACTATTCTTAGGACGAAAACGTTTTCTAATCTTGCAATAATGGTAGAATACAGTTATATAGACCTAGAAATCAAAGGTTTGAGGAAAGATATGTTCATAGTTTAAATAATAGTGAGAAGATCGAGGCATTGCTTCAATATAGAAAATCGTCTAACAGGAGAGTCCTACCAAAATATTTTGAATACCATCATCCATCAATTTTATTTTTCAATAGGATAATTGCCGTGCTCACACATCAAGAGTTGATGAAGACTGGATTCAAGAGAGCGGGATAAATTTAATGGAATTGCCTTCAAAAAGTCCAGATTTGAATCCAATTGAAAACATATTGGCCTTCCTTTTAAAAAGAATTCAGTCTCGACAGATTTTACCTAATAGAGGAGAATTATTATCGGAGGTGATAGAGGAATGTGGCATCATCTTGATGAAAATCATGTTAGGCATTTAGTTTTATCAAAGAATAAAAGATTACCAAAGCCGTTAGAAAAAAAATAGAATTGCTACAAAATATTAATTAATGATTTATTTAAATTTATATCTTATGTTGAATTTATAGTTCTGTTCAGTGTATTTTACATTTAATTTTAAACGTTTCCACTATTTATAAAAACTTTTTAATTAATTAAAATGAAATTAATTTGAAAATGAAACGCCTCTGAATTTGTAATATTTTTTTTAAGTTAGTATGCGATGAAAGACAATATTACAATTACAATACAAAACGAGCGCTAGATTAATGTTGGTGTTTCCATTTTTTTCGTCCACAATTGTACTTATTAATACAGTGTGTATACAGTAGTGTTTTAAATTATTTTGCAATACAAACCTTGTATTTTTCGTAACTGCTTATATTTTTTTTACTACAACTGATATCATTCTGAATGGATGCTTTGATAACACCATCCATGTATCAAATGTCATCCAGAACTCCAGTAAGTGGCGCCGCCGCACAGGGGGTGAGATAAACAGAAAAGGCCGGGAACGCGGGCAAGGGGAAGTTGAGTAGGGATGCGTGGGTGGCATATTGTGGCGCCTAGAATGAGTTTCAGAGAATTCCTTATTTCTCGTTGTATATAGATTTACGGTTTATTCTAGTTAATGACAGAAGACTGTCGAGCATCTAGGATTAATTGTTCTAAGTCTAGTAGAAAATAAATGTGTGTAGTGTAGACGCAGTGTTTTATTTTGGGCGATCTGTATTTGGAATTAAATTTCGATACCTATAACACCTTAATTAAAAACTACAGATAACACAACTATTTTAGAAAGAAATTTATAGAATAATTTGTGGGTACTCTGAAAGTTGCGACATAAGTTATCACATCTTTAATACAAGTTTTATTTACAAATACTGCCAAAATTTGTCACCGTCTTGGAAATATGCTGGTAATATAAGCATTATGTTTAATTAAAATCTAAATAAAGACAAAACAATGTCATCCTGTTTCTTTGGTCAATTGAAATCAGACAATCAACTGCTCAAAATGCCGATGGTAGAGGCAGAAATTTGAAGTGCATAATACAGAAAACTGTTCATAGTTATACAGTGGAACCTCGCATAACGAGCACCTCGCATAACGAGTAATTCGCATAACGAGCAAAATAAATTGTAAAAAAATAACTCGCTTAACGAGCAACGTTTCGCATGAGTGACGTGATAGGGGAATCCCCGAGTTGTGCGATAGAACTTTCCGTGCATTATCATTATCGTATTTTACATTAATTTATATGGTAAAAATTGTTTCGCTTAACGAGTGTTTCGCATTACGAGTAAGACTCCGGAACGAATTATGCTCGTTGTGCGAGGTTCCACTGTACTAGGGAAATCGTTAATTGGTTTCAATTATACCATTAAATTCTTATCATTTTAAGGCATGAAATTTTCTATTTTAGTTTTTAAAGAACTATAAATTGAAATGTGTCCAGTGAAAAACATTGGCTATGCGTATTATCACAGCAAAATTGCAAATGGTTTCACTCTCCTGCCCCTCTCATCCAGGAGTTTTTATTGAACCGTATATCAATACTTACTTTTCAACTGTACAAAATAGTAAAAAATATGACCGTAGACTGCACTGTAAGGGTTGTTTATTTAGCATTAAGTATAACATCCAAGGTGGAGGAGATAAAATACAAAACTATGAGTATTCTAGAGAATATCACATTAAAAGTATCCTGTGATAATCGTGTTAAATAGAGATATGCATGAAGTCAAAATAAAAGCATGTAAATAAGTAAATCACCAAAAGGGAGGCAGAGACTCGAAATTAATAAAACAACAATTATGTGCGTACTATTTATTTTGCAAATCTTGACTAGCTTAAAGAATACCACGTATCAAATAACAGCAGTTGTATTGACTGTTGTTATGTACAAGCTGAAAAACTATTAGCACTAAAGTACAGAAAACACAATAATTTAACTATTATATGTTCTTTGGTATGGTACATAAACAGATCTAATTATTTTAGTTTTCTGTTAGATTAGTAAAATTGTTCTTGAAATGATAGGAATCTTAAATCAATCTTTCTAATATGATATTCAATGTTGTACCACAACTTAGATTTTGCAGAACATATAATAGTTACAAGGTATACATGTATAAAATTGTGTTTTATTTTAATACTCGTGTAGTTCCATGAATTATCAACAACAGCAACTTAACATGGTTAACTAGATAATAATAAAAGTGCACCAAACTGTTCAATACAAAAATAGTAGTTTTCTTACCTTAGAAAAATGAATATCAATCAAATCAACAAAAAAGAATGATAAACAAAAATAATCACATTCTTGTAATACAATAAGTTAGTCAAAAATATTTAAAATACTCAAAACAATAACATAAAAAAAAATAACACAAAACAAATTGAGCAGCGGATATGTGCCTTCTTGAATATATTAAGATTTACTTAAACTAATTGTTATACTACCTAATCAATAAATACATAATGATACACAATAACAGTAATTAATAAAACAAAAAAATCAGTTATCTTTATTTAGGGTTGCATTAAAATGTTGATATATTTTAAATATGGTGTGCAGAATCTTGAACATTTCAAGTAATTAGCAATGTGTTTATGTTTGTTAACACATTCACTGAGTTATCATAAAAATAGATGCCAACAGTTGCATTTTGTTGAAAACTAAGTTTTTTTGTATTTTGTAGAATCATATATATTTATATCAAACTTTTTGTTTTAATAATTGTGTTAACATTTCTTCTCTTAAATTACACTGAAGTAATTCATATTTATCTTTGCATTTCTATTTTTTTATTTAATAGAATGTGGTTTTATTTTTGACACTGTGGTGTTACCACACCTGCTGTTGTAAAAAGTAAGTAAGAAATTTGTTACATAAAATAGCAGCACGTAAGGTAACTAATCATAAAAACTGTTCAATGAAACTACAAAATACTAAAGACAAATTAGCCACTGCAATTAAGACCCACCCTGAATGTGTTAAGTAGATTAAATGAATAAATTTTTGACCAAAAATTCTCCAACACCACATTTAAATTCCCTCAATATTAGATACAAAAACCTGTATTTCCACCATATCGATAGACCAAGTAACTAAAACTTCTGACATTCATCATCCTGGTGTTGCAGTATTTACAAAAACCTATTTAAAATATTTCTTGGCCCTATTATTTTAGGAAAATATCAGATTTTCACATTTGCTATTGTGTGTGATTTTGTACTTTTGTTTCACAGTTGTAAAGCTGTACTTAGCAAAAAAAGTGTCAAAAATGTGCTTCAAGTGAACAATATTAGTAGTACATGTGCTAGAAAAACTCCTACTCTTAATTTCCATAATCTAAGTGCTTCTCTCCTTGCATTAGAAAAATATTATATAACGCATTGCTTAATAACAACAGCTACAAGATCTAAAAACACCGACACATGCAAATGAACACATTGAGATTATCTTGTAGAAAATTGAAAAAATCTGACAGCATTTTTTAACATTTGTATACTTTTACATTTAGGCTTATAAAAATTGGCATTGTATTTCATTACTTTATAGTAGGCATAACATTGGCATCATATACGTTAAATGCGAAAAGATTTTGATTGCAAAAAGGGTATATTTGTATCACCTTAAAATTGCTGGTGCTCAGGTCAAAAATCAAAACTGGATGAGTATCCAGTCATATTTTCCTGTTTGTTCCGTACATTTGATTGACATTAAATAACAGCCTACTCCTATCTACATCACACTCCAACAAACACAAATACCCAACAACTACAAAGATTACAACAAATTATTCAATTGCTTTTTATCACTATGTATAACAGATAGTCACAGTAATTTCGTTGGCATCTGATTTCAAACAGAATAAACTGAATCGAGAATTTGTCACAAATATTTATTTTATAGTGGCAGCATGACTAAGATAAATAGCAAACACCACAATCATATTTCATAGGACCTCAATAGATAACAAACAACCTTCCTTGTAGAAAAGAATCGCTCAGCATCTAAAGGATTTGTATTAAACACGAATAAAATATAATCTGAATCTTTTTGAGCCACGTTTTCAGTATTATTTGAATTGTAACAATTTCTCAATTTGAAACTTGAAAGACATAGAAGCGTACTTTATGAAACTGCTGTTTACAACAGATTACTTTCCTGAAAGAACAGTCTTTTAGCTAAAAGAGTTTAATTTAATGGGCCCATTAGAATGTCACAGTGTATTTCTGTAAAAGGAATTATAAAGTCTTAAAGCATCAGCACAAAATAAAATTTTTAAAATCTTCTGGTAAGTCTACTGTACAGTCCCTGTATGTTAGTCAATAGTTAATTACCATCTAAGACAAATTTAAAAAAATTGTTGGCCTTGTAAACAGTCCTAGCTATTACAGACTTCATGTAAATTTTAAATATTTTAGCAGTTTTGAGTGGCTTAAAAATTGTTTTCATAGTCATAGTCTAAATTGTAACTAGGAGAAATCACTTTGAAATTATCATATAAACTTCATTTGTTTTAGATGGGCTGGATGACGGTCTGCCAAGAACTACAATGTACTGCAGCCATTATTTGCTTATTGTGTTAAAGCTCAAATATAATTTTGAAACAAAAGATTTTGTTTACATTAACAAATTGACAAAGTATGTCACAAAATAGCACTGTCCGTACAACTATCAAAAAACATCATCTGATGGATAATGTTCATTTAATGTTTGATCATCTAGGACACAGGGTTTTGGCAATAAATCAACATAAAATTATTAACCCTACAGTACTGGCGCCGGGTCTAGCAGACTTGCCGGATTTAATTCCCCCCCCCCCTCTATAAAATGTTTGCTGTAAACTATGCAACCGCCTTTACAGCACCTTCGTAAATATGAGTTTAGTACACATTGCTTAGCGGCGGAGGGTGTTGTTGTTGTTCGTATTATGTTTATGTGCCTGTGAAGTCTCAGAGACCCAACGCCCGTACTCAAGTTAGTTTTTTATAGCAAGTTCACAGTGTTGTAGAAATAAGTTTTTGCGTATTGTAAGTACCAAAATTCAAATATTTGTAAATTATTTATTGCTATTTAGATTACGAGTTTTGAAGCGGAACAAGCACGCTTACAACGCTTGTTGGAAGAAGTTGCTACAGATTCCGAAGAAGAAGTCGATGAATCAAACACTGATGAAATTGATTTTGTTGAACCGAGAGATGTTGATATACTAGAAGTGATTTTGTTTAGGCGGGTGTACCATTTGAAAATACACGTACGTTGGCACTGGTTTACTTTCTATCTTGAGTAAGAATTTCGTATCTTTTAAGAAACGTAGGTCTAGCGATTGCCTTTACGTCTTGACGAAATTAGCCGTAAGTACGGGTAATGAATCTGAGCGAGACAGGTACATATGACACACAGATATAATAACAGCAAATGGGATAGAAATGTTCCGATCTTATACCAGCGGCTCTCAAAATTTTACAATATAAAGAATGGTCGGAACAACAGTCAATGTAATAGAGAAAATTGTCTTACTCATCTATAAAATATTAATAATTTTTTTTTCCATAATCTATTTAACATTATTCTGAAAATTCCGAACTTAGAAAGCATGTATAATCATTATTTTTATGGAGTCTCTTAGCTAAGTCAGGTTATTTACAATTACATTATTGCTCTGTAATGATTTAGGTACTTATTGTGAGATAAGAAAGCTAACAACGCTTGCATTTTGACCACTTAATTACTAGTTTTGGTCAGTCTACCTTAACCTATTGTGATAAGAGGATCACTGTCAGTTCAACCCCATAGAACTTATATGGTCAAACTGTAAAAGATATTACGATAAACATATTGGCCGCAACGGATTTAAAGAAGAAAATGTGTTGGACATGTGGAATGAAGCCGTAAATCAGTTTAGTGCAAAAAATTGGAAAGACTGTGTGATTCATACAGAAAATCTCATTGAAGAGTGGTGGGAACGTGAAAGTTGTTTGGACACCAAAGATATTGCACCACTTCTTATAACTTTACATGGCGATAGTGACGACGATTTATCTGATGACTATGAAAATTTCTCTGATGACTAATATTAATTATATATATTTTTATAATTTAATATTGTTTTCTTCCATAGTTCAAATTTAATTTGTTTACTAAATTAATAAAATGAATAATTATGTCCATATTAAAATCTCGATGTTTTATTATTTTTATCGAACCAGTATTATTTCTACCCGGCATATAATTTGTTGCAACGAGGAAACATTTTTGGTGTCGCTGGCGTACGCAGCAGGGGTAAGCTACTTAGTAATGGCAAGCGTTGTACTTGAGCCATACGCAACCCTGAACTTTGTACCCGCCTAAACAAAATCACTTTTAGTATTTGATACTGAGCAGGAAGCATATAATGAGGAAGAGGAAGAAACTCCCAGCAAAATACCCAAGATTCCTTCATTTATTGCAAAAAATGGTACAACTATTTGGAAAAAGCATAGATCACCTAAAAATGTTAGAACCAGACGACAGAACATCGTTATACACCACCCAGTTGCCAAAGCCATAGCCAAGCAGGCAAAGACGCCCGTAGAATGTTGGAGTTTGTTTTTTACGGATGATATAATCACTATAATCGTCGAAAACACTAACAAGTACATAGACAGTATCTCAGGAAATTTTAATCGCGCAAGATCTTCCAAGCCCGCCTGCTAAATGGAAATAAAAGCTTTTTTTTACTACTAACATGAGAAAACCTTATTGTTTACCTCATTTGTGTAATGAGAAGTAGTTCATTATTAACCTAGGTAAATAATAATAATTCATTATTTACCTAGGTTAATAAAGATAATGAAAATTATCAAAAAATATGAAAATCACTAGCCGCTGCCTCTCGAAGCTCAGGCGGAGTACAATTTTCCATTTCTAAATCACTGTCGCTTTGTTCGTTAAGATTCTCAGCCATATTTTAATATTTTATTGTAATACTTTTACTTAAAACCTTCCAATTATTTTAGAATAATGACGTTCATTGGAACCCATCAGTTTCAATTGTTTTATTCGTTGCCTTGATAACCGAGCCCCAGGCTTGCTTGCTTGCTTTGAAAGAGCGAGATCTAGGACGCGGTTTTCCAAGCATCTCTATGCACTTAGGCCACATTTGACCCATTGT
>JABXWE010014206.1:0-15957 GCA_014611495.1 Limonius californicus
TTCGGATTCGACGTTAAACTGTAGGGCCCCCGTGTTTCAGTTGGCAATATATATATATATATATATATATATATATATATATCAAACTCAAGTTTTTCTCTCCATTTTTTCCAGTTGCTGAAGGAGTCAGCAACATTTTTTCTGTTAAAGCTCTGGTTCTCGATAAACTTGTCGCTTTCGGGAGTTTTAAGCTTATTTCACGATTTCTTAATAAAAATCCGCAAAGCCAGTCATATCCAGCTGAATTGTTTTTTAGCCAATTTAGCCGCTGCGATTCGGTGGTTACACTAAGACGCCATCTAGTAAACACAACCACAGTCACATTCGTGCTAATTTTGAATTAAAATATGTTGGTGATTCAAGTCTCCCATATGGGCAAGACATTAAGAATCCTTACACGTTTGTCAATTTTCAACAGCTATACTTTAATGTCTGTTTATTCAATATCCAATTGAGTTAATTTTGAGAAGGAAATTAAGTACCGATCGCCGTAAAACAAAAATGTAAAGTTATTATACTTAGATATACTTCTAAACTGTTCCTCTACATAGTCACTATTCGAATTTAAACACTTATCATATCGTGGTACAAGTTTTTGCTTAGCTTCTTAGTAGAAGGTTGAAGAGGTGACAAAATCAATTTTGACCTGTCGTTTTGAGATTGTTGTAGTGGAGAAAGCGGCCGCGGGTTTTTAAAAAATTATGAGGAAGGAGGAAGAGGCGACAGATACTTGGTGGAGACTGTATAGGGGATGGTGCGAGTCGCTGTGTGTGCTCGGGTGTTTTGTGCAAAACCGTGACTCCAGCGGTCAGTAATCCTTACGTTTTGTTCTGAATCTATCTCCTTAACCTTTTTAAGATCCCCATTTCTGCATTAACTGTCGTACCACGTTCCAGGAAAACAACCGACATCACACCTTTCCTGTTTCAAAAAATAGTAGCCATAAGCTTTCGGGTTTCGAATGTTTGCTTAAACTATTTGGCGTAGGGGGAACTCGCATGCTTTTACTGTATCGCTTGTTACTTGGTTTCAACATACGTGTAAAAACCAAGCTTCCTCGCCAATCACAATGTGATTCAGGTACTCATCGTCATCAGTTTTGTAGCGATGGAGTGTCAGTCAGGCAAATATAGTTGTTGTGGACATCCGTAAACATCCACTCGCACAAAGTTTGTGTTACTATAACCTGTATCGCACAATTTGATATAGTACTGTGCGTGAAATTTGAGAAAAATTTCCGAAATCGAGAAACGTCTCTCTGAAAGTTGTCCCACTTCGTTCTTATACCAACGTCTAACCTTTCCCTCACTCATGATGCCTGGACCATAACTGCGTAAAAATTACATACTTGACGGTTAATTTCGACAGCTTCTTCGTTTTTAATATGGAGAAAACGACTAACAGCGCGCACTTCACACTTAGAAGTTTCAATTGTAGTGTTCATTTTAGCGCTTTATTATACAACTGAATACAATAACAGAACTACGCTAAAGTGACGTGTGGCTAGCTCAACAAGCACTGAAGCACCCTCGGCGGGAATATTTAAACGGCCCGCAGTTTTCGAAAAAGCTCGTAGGATGTTTAAAAGCACATGCGGATAAAAATACTAATTTAAAGATAAGTTGAATTTCCTATATATTTATAAAAGTGTATTTCTAAAACACAATATTGCGATTTTTGTTAGAATGTAGCGTATTGTATGTCTTTCGGGTCATTTTCCTGCGTATACGTATTTTTAGAACTAGTGGCTTTCCATACATGTGATACGAGCGGAAAGGACTTCTATTTTTAGAAAAGATTTCTTAAAATCACGTTGCAAGGTATAGAAAGGGATGAAATATGTATTTTAAGGAATACATTTTGCAGGGTATGCCACTATTGTCATTTTTTGAAATAGCCATGAGCATTCCTTGTCCTACTTATAGGTCTATTTGTTGCATGTTGCACTTATTAATAGTTATAGCATATATTTTAAATACAAAGGAACTAACTCATTTATACTGGCTGTAATTCTTGATTACTTTGTCACATGTTTGTAAGCCCTTAAGTTTCACATTCGCATTTCAAAAAACGCATTCAAAAATTACAGCCAGTATAAATAAGTTAGTTCTTTAATATTTATAAATGTATTTTCGGAAAATGACAGTAATCGCATCCCCTGGAAAATATGTTCCTTGAAATACATATTTCATTCCTTCTCATTCCCACTATTTTCGTCTAATAGCTGGACAGCAGCACTCTTCTCTGCCACGTGCTGCTCTTCAGCATTACAGTAGATGTGCGGGATACGGACCGTTGAATCTAAACGACCTAAATACCATAGAGCAGTAGTTCCCAAACTTCTTTAAAGCGCGATTCCCTTTTGGCAAAAAGTTTTCTCCTGACTCTCCTCATGTAGTACTCAACGGCTAAACGGCCAACGAAGGGTACTAGATGGAACTGGAAAAATCTGGAAAATACCTTTTGCTTTATATAAGCAGCGGACCGCGATGAGATTAGTCATGATTTCAAAATTGTGTGCTGTACTGCTGACTGTGTGTTGAGTGCAATAAATTGATAACAAATATTTAGCGGTAAGTACGAAATATACTCTCTCTGTTAATGATGGATATATCTTTAAAACGTTCATTAGAACCTTCCGCGTTTAGCAGTGACAAGAAGGCAAAGAAAAATAGATTGCACAGCAATTAATATTTCAACTATGGCTTTAGCGTCATTTCCCAGAAACCCCAGCCCGTACCGTTGTCGACAGAAAGTATGAAGCCATCGAAGCTATTTCGACATTTAAGTACCAAACATCCAGACAAAAAAGAAGTGCCTCCACAAGAAGCTAGCCACTTCTACATCAGCAACCACTACTAATCAGAAAGCACTACTATCAAGTTATCGTTTTACATTTCGCGTTGCAAAAACTAGTAAGCCATCTACAATTGCTAAAGATCTGATTTTACCAGCAGCTGTTGAAATGGTGCAAATAATAGTTGTTGAAAAAGAGGCTTACAAGTTGAAAGCAATACCTTTCTCAGATAATACTATCCAAAGAAGAATAAGTGACATGATAGAAGATATTTGAACACAAGTTGTTGAAAATATTAGAAAGTGTACGTACCTCTCATTACTGATGGACGAATACACGGATATTGGCAGGCTATGACAGAACATCGATTTGGTTTTATTGTCAGATTAAAAGAGATAATGTCAAATGCTACATGGTGACACTGTTTTTTACATTGAGAAGCTATTGCATTAAAATCTATACTTTCTAAAATGGATTGTGTTTTGAAAAATGTCATTAAAGTGGTTCTACCAAGAGAAAAGCATTGCAGACTCGTATTCTTCGAAAAATTTCTGAAGACATGGATTGTTTGTACGCAAATCTTCTTTGTTACACGGAAGTAAGATAGCTTCCGTGGGGTAACGTCTTGAAAAGAGTTTTCCAGATAGAAACGGAACTTTTGATGTACCTGCAAGATGAGATATCGGAATATGAGAATATATTTTCCTATTCTTTTTTGCTTCTTAGGCTGGCTTTCCTTGCTGATATTTTCGAGCACATTCTGAATAGCAGTTTGCAAGGCCGAGATATTAACACAATAACAGCGACGGACAAAATTATCGGATTTATAAAGAAACTTCGTTTCTGGTCGATTTGGTAAAAAGAAGTTTGATTCAGTCCAGTGCGTTCAAGAACTTATGGAAGACTTAGTTAATGATGATATTATGATAATTTCTGAGCACGTGTTTCCAGATACGCAAGTTAGTTTGCACAATTTAAAACAACTCATTGACTATTTCGCGAAAGAAAAACTTATTGAAATGTCATGTGATGGAATGTTGATATTAAACTTGATATTAAACTTCCAGAGCGTAGATTAATTTTGGGCCAAAAGAATGCAAGAATACCCCGAGCGGACAAAAGTAAATTTGATTTAATTTTGTTTACTTTGTGAAAGGCAGAAATAGATTTCTTGAAAACGCAATTATTTTATTTTGTAAATCTTCCCGCGAACCCCTGGGGGCCACGTTCCACACTTTGGAAACCACCGCCTTAAATGAGTTTTGGGCATGTAGACCTAAGGATTTGTGATATCTGGGGATCGACACCAAATCATATTCTCGGTAGGCTCGGAAAATCAGCCCTCCATAACTGAGAAGATAGTTTGTATGGATACCATCTGTCGTACCCTATTTAGGGAAATGATGTTACGCTCATTACACATTTCACACTCTAAAGTAGGTTTTCCCCGAATTAGTAATACATGGTTTTTTAGGGCATTTTCGATTCTTTTAAAAAGAGGAATTTATGTAACACAATTTTTCATATTTACGAAAATCAAGTTTAAAACCTTTCTGAAGATCAGTTCATCCCTTAAAATATACTTTCCACCCTATAAAAAACAAATTCATATTAATTCAAAATAATATAATAATAATATACAATAAAACTATAATAAAATGATTGGAAGGTTTTCTTCTTTTTAAGAGTGAGTAGTGCTAAAATTCGCTCATTTAAATTTTTTTTAATATACAGGGCGACTCGCTACGGCGTAGCACCATCGCGGTATTATTTTTCAAATAGAATATATTAGTACAGTTTTTAATTCGGCGTGAAATTTTATTTTCAACCATCTCCTGATTGAGAATTTTGGATGAGGAGTTACCGAGGTTATCTACAAAATGTAAAAATTTTGGTCGGTACAAGGTTTAACAAATTAATTCCGTGCATGAGTATTACGAGTAATCAAGACTATACATTTCGTAGTTATGTAACCAAGTGATGTACTAAAACGACACAACTACCAAATATTAATTTTATTACACATGGTGTTTTTTACACCAGTGCAAATTTAATTTTCTTCAAAGAATATTTTTCATATGAAATACCCTGTATATTATTATATTTTTGAATTGGCATGTTAATTCTCTAAAATTTATATGAATGTTGGACTATACTTAAAATCGAAATTTTTACTTTTTCATGACAAATCGTAAAATTATTACATTTTAAATTTCTATCTAATCTAGTAGCCATGATTTTGATATAAAGTGAGTGGGGATTGGAAACAGAAAGTACAACTTTTAACTGTTCCAAAAACTATTATTCGCTGACGAGTCGACATTCCCCAAAGTCGTAGCCCAACTCGACATAATACTCATCATTAAGCAAAAGAAAACTCAAGAATTGTAAGTTGATGGAGAACGACAATGTTAGGGGAGGTATTGTGGTAGATTTTATGATTGGGTTTCATTTCTCTTTACTAAACATCTGAATGGTGCACAATATTTGTATTTCTTGCTAAATAATTTGCCTAAATTCCTGCAAAATGTCCCTCTAAATTTAATGGAATATGTGTGGTTCTAGCACGACGGTGCTCTAGCACATTTCGCACTTGTGATTCGACAGACTTGAATAAAGAATTCGGGAACAGGTGATTAGGTCGCGGCGCTCCCATCAATTGTCTACCTAGATCGTCATACTTGACGGAACTAGATTTTTTTCCTATGTGTCTTTGGGGACATATAAATCATACTGTGTGTGAACTTTGACGCACTAATGAGCAACCCGGTATATTTACACTATTGTACTGAGGTTGTTTGGATACAATGGAAACTTAAATCATTGTTTCAACATACAAATTTGGATGAAAGCAATTTTTTGCAACCTCTTCAGGAAGATAACGCAGAAACCACCTCAGATGCATTTTATCTCCTAAAGTAAACTTTCCATCCCCAGATAAAAATTTGTATGGATATCAACTATCAGACTTTATTTCTTCTTCGATTGCTTTGTCTTTTACGAGATGAAGCGATTTACTGTCCTATGCCTGTGTGGGCGAACCTACAACTTAACGTGGGTTCTGAACCGCGGAAAGTTCAAGCACTTGAAAGTCGAAACTAAATATTTTGTTCATTTTTAAATGTATTATTACAATTCATTTCTTATTTCTCATAGTTCTTTTTTGAAAATTTAGAATTTTATCGAGATAATTATGAACCACTAAACACCTTATGAATGAATATAGTTCGTTTAATATTCTTAACGTATTTTATAGGCATATACATACGTATACGTATGACAATTCGAAGAATCTACTTGTATGGGTGGGTGGCCTTCAAATATTAACACCAACATTTAACACTTTTAAGACCAGGATTTTTCGCGACCAGGCGGAAAAGTTATGAAATTTGCGTTACTAATTAGTAGGCTTTTTTGATTTTGGCTACCCAAAATGTCTGACTTATCGAAAAATGATTCGCATCCCAATGAGTATGTTCCACCCACAGTTAAATGACTATACTATACTTTTTTATTAAAGAATATTTCTATGAAACTCCTAAATATGTAATAACAGACCGGCATAAAGAGGTTCGCCTAGCACAGAGGTCGATTTTACTTGTTCGCCTTTATACAGATTCAATGTTTCTCGCTCAACTTGCAGTTTCTATTTTGGCTTATATAACTTTGCTACAGAATCCTTTAAAGATCTTTGGTAGTGTGTTGAAAATTTTGCAGTATATCACAAAAAGATATTGTATTTTTTGCAGATCGATATACAAATAAAAACTATGTTTTTAGGTAAAATCGTAGCAGATACAATAAACCATAAATGCGGGTAAGTAATCAATTATTCATTTTATGAAATACAAATTAAAGTAAAATTGTAATCGGTTTTGAATCATAACGGAATCTTTAATTACGTTGAATAATTAAGGATGTGCAATACAGCGCCGCGGTTTATATTTGCCGAGCCATAATCACCTAACTTTTTCACTTCTGCACTTTTTAAATTTATGACTGAGAGAATAATATTTTAAACACATATTTAATGGCATATATACCTTAAAAATAGGAAAAGATATTTATATATTAAATCCAAACTAACTTAATTTTCAACCAATACACAATACGTTTAGTTAGGCTGCTGGATGTTGTTACTTGACTGGTGAAATCCCATAAAAATACTAGACAGTAACATATATCAGTAAATTAAGGAATTCAGTGGTTGTTCTTAAGAACCTATTTAGGGTAATTATGTGAAAACCATCCCCGTAAGTATTAGTGACACCCCATAAAAATACTAAGCATTAACACATGTAGATAGATAAAGGAATTCATTGGTGTTTCTAACAACCTATTTAGTATAATTATGTGCAAACCATCCCCGTACGTTTTAGTGACAACCCATAAAAATATTAAACAATAACATACTCCAAATATCCAAATAGTCCACCCTCCCCACCCCATAAAAATACTAGACAATAACATATATAGGTAAATAAAGGAATGCACTAGTGAGAGTAACAACCTATTTATCATAATTATGTGAACCATCCCCGCAAGTGTTAGTGACACCTCATAAAAATATTAAGCAATAGCATAGATACATAAATAAAGGAATTCACTAGTGACAGTAACAGGCTATTTATCGTAATTATGTGAACCATCCCCGCAAGTATTAGTGACACCCCATAAAAATACTAAGCAATAGCATACATACATAAATAAAGGAATTCACAGATGTCTCTAACAACCTATTCAGGATAATTATCTGCAAACCATCCTCGCAACTATTAGTGACAGCCCATAAAAATACTAAACAATAGCATATATAGATAAAGAAAGGAATTCACTGGTGGCTCTAACAGTCTATTCATGATAATTATGTAAAAACCATCCCTGCAAGTATTAGTGACACCACATAAAATACTAAGTAATAACATATATACATAAATAAAGGATTCACTGGTGTTTCTAACAACATATTCAAGATACTTATGTGCAAACCATCCTCGTAAATGTTAGCGACACCCCATAAAAATACTAGACAATAACATATATAGGTAAATAAAGGAATTCACTAGCGACAGTAACAGCCTATTTATCATAATTATGTGAAAATCATTCCCGCAAGTATTAGTGACACCCCACAAAATTACTAAGCAATAGCATATATACATAAATAAAGGAATTCACTGATGTCTCTAACAACCTATTCAGGATAATTATTTGCAAACCATCCCCGCAACTATTAGTGACAGCCCATAACAATACTAAACAATAACATACATAGATAAATTAAGGTATTCACTGGTGGCTCTAACAGTCTATTTAGGACAATTATGTGAAAACCATCCTTGTAAATGTTACACCGCATAAAAATACTAAACAATAACATATATAGATAAATAAAGAAATTCACTGGTGGCTCTAACAGTCTAATCAGGATAATTACGTGAAAACCATTATCGTAAATGTTAGTGACACCGCATAGAAATATTAAACAATAACATCTATACATGAATAAAAGAATTCACTGGTGGCTCTAACAGTATATTCATGATAATTATGTAAAAACAATCCTTGTAAATGTTAGCCACACCCGAAAAAAATACTAAACAACAACATATATGAAGGAATAAAACAATTCACTGGTGGTTCTAACAGCCTATTCGGGATAATTATGTGAAAACCATCCTCGTAAATGGTAGCGACACCCCATAAAAATACTAGACAATAACATATATACGTAAATAAAGGAATTCACTGGTGTCTCTAACAACCTATTCAGCATAATTATCTGCAAACCAGCCCCGTAAGTATGAGTGACAGCCCATGCAAATATATATATGTAAATGTAAAAACAATCCTTGTAAATGTTAGCCACACCCCAAAAAATACTAAACAATATCATATATAGATAAATAAATGAATTCACTGGTGGCTCTAACGGCCTATTCAGGGCAATTATGTGAAAACCATCTTCGTAAATGTTAGTGACACCTCATAAAAATACTAAACAATAACATATGTAGATGAATAAAGAAATTCACTGGTGGCTCTAACAGTCTATTCGGGATAATTATGTGAAACCCGTTACCGTAAATGTGAGTGACACCCCATAAAAATACTAGACAATAACATATATAGGTAAATAAACGAATTCACTAGTGACAGTAATAACTTATTCATCATAATTATGTGAAAACCATCCCCGTAAGTGTTAGGATACGATTAGTAACTATTTAAACGGATAACAAGCATTTAATAAAGAATGAAGAATACATATCAGTTTTGAGAATTCACATGTTCTCTGGGAAACTATACAAAAATAAATTAATTAGACGAAATATGTACACTAGTGATTATCACTATTTATGTCAATTAATACGAAAATATGTTGTATTAAGGTACAGCAATTCGTGTGCGCTGGTTATAAACAAGGGCGAGGGACTTGGAAGCACGATCTATGATCTCAAGCCCTCAAAACTATTCAGAATTAATCGGTCCTCTTGAAAACACCGGGTTAGTACCTACGTATACATGCTCGAAAATATATTATTGACTCCCTAAAAAGTAAAATTAGCTAAAAGCTATCTTTCATACCCTATTTCGGTAAATGTCATTCCTCGCGCCCTATTCAGGAATATTGCAACTTTCGTAGGCATTGTATCAGTTAAAATATACTCTCTTTCTCGAAAATATAAACATTTCTATGAATGTGAGTTTAGATGACCTGTTTAGAACAATACTTATTTTAAAACTACCTACATGGGTATTAAATCTCTAAAAATGTACCCTTGATTGCCTAAAACGTAAGAATGTTGTTGTTTCATAAGAAAGCAATCAATAGACAACAAGAAGATATCACTATACAGGTCGTTAAAGCTGTAGAAAGTAGCCAGAATATTAAAAAAAATCATTCACGAAAAATACCGTATAGAACAATCGGTAAAATTAAGAATTACATAAATACATAGGGTGTTCCTATATTAAAGAAATTGATTTATATCAACAGTGATGCATTCTGTTGTTAAGTGTAGATCTAAAGCCTTCACATGGAACTTGTGCTTAGTAGCAAACATAGTGTAAAGCGTAGCCCACGGGGTTACTTCGATTAAATACAATTTTCTCATTTGTTATTATTAAAAAACAAATGCATCAATTGCAGAAAAAGCAAAATAAGCATATTGTCTTTAATATAATAAATGATTTGAGGAGATATTTTATCTATCTGGAGTATTACCAATGCGTTTAATTTTTAGTTAGAAATTTTAGTTTATAAACAATGTTTAACTAATTTTAATGTAGAAAAATGATGCGACAAACTGAAAAATATCGTAAGATAATTTCAGAGTTCGGAAATGTCAACAAATTTCGTTTTCATATCTAAAATTCATTTTTTCAAGACACTCTTAGCTATCTTTTAATCCATGATAAAATTTCAAACTGTTCTAATTCGACTATCGGCTCTTGAACACTACCGTAGTTATAATTTTCTACTTTTTAATCGATTGCGGGTCTTCAAGTTTTACCCAGCCCTACGCACGTACCTAGATTGCCTACTAGTAAACGAGGTCCCGGTGCGATAGTGAAATTTCTGTATAGATACGCACAATCTTAGCGATAGCTATCTCCGTATCCATAGATTTCGCCGTATCGATAAGAATCTTTGTATCGATACATCCATTTTCATATCCCATACTGTTATTTTTTGTTGAACGTCTTAAAGCTTTTCTTTTACTTATTATTTACCAATTTGGTGAACAAATGGTTTTACATTAGAGCACCAAAATAGCTGAAACGTGTGTATTTATTTACGCATAACACTCTTAGAATTTCATATTTAATCAAAGATGTACGGGGGTTATTCAGAAGGCGACCACGTTTTTGTGATCGCACTTGTACTTGTAGTTTTCTAGTGTCATTATATTTTTGTTTTGTTTTAGTAACTATTTTTGGACTGAAGTGTTGGTTACATTATAAAGGAAATGTATTTTTGCATAGCTATATTCTAAATAACATATTCAGAGAAGACATTCTTTTCTGGAAATCTTCAAAATGTTGTTAATAATGGCGTGAGTGTTCTTCTCTAACGCTTTATATAATTTGTATGAAACGATGGTCGGGTGTTCAAACCTCCGAATCGATGCCTGGTGGGTGGCCTACCCAGTGGCTTTAAATAATTGACTACCTGCGTTCGAATGAACAAGGGGTATTAATGCGGTTGCTAATGCGTGATGCCCACCACATCATTATGTGTTCAGAATTTGGCATGCGATAACCGGGTGTGAGAAGAAGGATACAAGAGCTTTCACCTTCCGTCTTGCAGGCCAAACCCCTTCATGGGGTGTAGAGCCTGACCATTATATTATGGAATAGGCTTATTAATATTACTTAGAGGACAGCTCCTGTCTTGTATTCATCTTCGTTTCTGATTTTATTGTATAGTATTTTACTAACTAAACTATTATAATACCAACACACAGAGTGGCTAGAAAGAATATAGACCAAAATTCAGCAAAGCAAAAAAATCAAAAACATCGCTGACAGATACATTGAGAAACGAAGCCTGGAAATAATAATATTAAAACAAATATAAATATGTATTACTTGTCAGTACCATAACTAGGGCGTGGCAAAAACGGCTTCCGCCTCGGGTGCTACTGCGTTCGGGGCGCAAACTTTTTAATTCTATTTTTCCCTTATACTTGCAAACCGAATTGGGAAATTGTGCGTAGTGGGTTGTAGCACAACCCAAGCCAGAAAGCGAAAACTCTACCGACTGAGCTGCCACCATACTGTTTTGTGTTATACAGAGTGATTTTAAACATGCGCGAAAAACTGTAACCGCATATCGTATAGCTTAGGTTACTTAACCCCTAAATCACCTAGGATGTTTTTTCATTTGGCAGCGTTACTGTGATATGGCGATTCAAATTTATTTATATCAAATCACTAAAATGTTAACAACTTTTTTGTTTCTTGTTCGATTGTGATAAACTTCATTGTTATGAAAAGGTAGAAGTGCAAGCTTAATTTTCAGTAAAGAAAAATGTAGTATTGAATGAGAAAAGTGGATGAAATTTGACCCAGAAGTGAAAAGTTTGTTTAAAAATGTGTGTAAATTAGGATCCTATATATATCGAAAAGGAGAGTGTTAACGTAAGATGTTTTTGCAATTCTGAACTAATATTTTGTTTTCAGTATATATATATATATATATATATATATATATATATATATATAATATAATATAATATTTAAAGAGTTGGTTAACAACGTTTCTAACAGAAATAACAATTTTAATACATACACTTAATTTCTAAATTTTTAAAACAATGTTTTCACTTGTGGGTCAGATTTCATCCACTTCTTACAAACAATTCTACATTTTTCTTGTCCGAAAATTAAGCTTAGACTGTTAGCTTTCCAAAACAATAGAATTTATCAAAAAGGGACAAGAAACAAAAAAGTTATTTACATTTTAGTGAACTGATGCAAAAATACTTAGGGCCATAGCGGCGCCAAATTCAAATACAGTGCGGTCGTAAAATGTCCTACCCCCCACTAACTTTCGAACGACTTGATATTTCTTTAAAAAATCTTGTGTGCTTTAATGGGAGGCTAAGTACTACTTTTTAGCCCATATTTAAATTTTATAACTTTTAGAATACCGGCTAGACATCTTGAACTATTTTTTTAAATAGCAATGAGGGTCGAGTGACACCTCATTTGAAAGGTCTCTTTGAGTAGAGTCTACCTATATATTTTGGGAAAATTTTATAGCTTCAGGAAAAAATGACAGACTTCCAAATTATCTGTTTCTGATACTAGGCAAAACGCTAAAAAATGTAGGAGGCGAAACAACAGAAGTAAAATAATTGAAATAATTAGTCTTTCTGTTCTGTCACTTTAATTCAGTTATTGTGTTTGCTTACGGTGATACTAACAATAATTATTGCGAATGTTCGTACTTTGCCGGAAAAAACTGAAGCAGTTTTTATTTTTGCTGAAGCCAATCGAAACTTTCACGAAGTCGAAAGAATATTTAATGAACGTTTTCCCGACCATTCCATTTCGAGGACGTATTTAAGAGAACTTGTGCAAAAATTTATTAACACTGGAAGTGTGCAAAACAGGAAAAACCCTGGACGACCCGCAATTTCAGGAGATAAACTAATTCAGATAGTCGGTGACATAGTAGTACATTCTCAGCAATCAACGTCACATGTAGCTGCGATATGTAATGTATCGGCGACTACTGTCAAAAAGGTTTCAAAACGGCATAAGTTCCATCCATACAAAATAAAGATTTTATACCAGTTGATTGAAAATGATCCGCATAGACGCATTGAATTTTGTGAGATCATGACCCAAACCATTGCAAGAAACCCATCCTATCTTCGCAATATCTATTTTAGTGACGAATGCACATTTTTTAAATGGGTTTGTTAACAGACAAAATGTAAGATATTGGTGCGATGAAAATCCTCATGTTTTCCGGGAAGGTGACACCCAATGTCAGCAAAAATTGAATGTATGGATAGGAATACTTGGCGACCATATCGTAGGTCCCTTATTTAACGACGGAAATATTACTGGGGAATTGTACTTGAACATGCTGGAAAACCTCATCCATCCGTTATTGTTGAGATTGTTGAAAATAATCCAAACGAATTTGACATGGATATCATATTCCAATAAGATGACGCTCCTCCGTATTTTAGTAGACAAGTTCACAATATTATCTCGATGCAACGTATTCTCGACGATGGATTGGTCGTCGTGGTCCAACAGAATGGTATCCGCGATTCTCTGACCTGACTCGGTTAGATTTTTTTTGTGGGGGTATCTTAAATCGAACGTTTTTCAAACAGAACGTGATTCCCTTTTGGATTTACGACGTAAAATAACAGAGGCGTGTGCAAATATCGGAGTTAAAACTTTCCAGAAAGTACGAGAAGAGATATTAAATAGGATTTTCTATTGCCAAGAAGTCCAAGGAGCACACTTTGAACATTTATTAAAATAGTATTACTATTCAGTTTCTGTTGTATAAAATAAGTTTTATTGTGTTTTGGAATCTTCTTCTTCATTCTTCAATGGTAAACATTTCGACAGCATACCGTTTTTGCTTTAAATCTTAGTTTTTTTTCCACAAACTTGTTATTTTCAATCATCTCTCTTTCTGGATGAATAGTTTTTTATGAAACTCAAGGATCAGACGCAGCATTAAAATACCTTTCAAATAAGGTCTCATTCGACCCCCATTGCCATTTAAAAATAGTTCAAGATGGCGCCAACCGTTCAAATGTTTGGTGGTCAAGCTGTCGCCGGTGGGGATACCTTCTCTGATATTCTACCACAGCTGCATGAGCATTCCCTCTGCAATAGCCATATACAAAATGCATTTCTGCATATTCAAGTGCAGAAAAAGGCTCCATCATTATCACACTTAGAAAACAACAATAATTCAAGCCTGATTTATTTCCTATTATGACTTGATTTAACATAACAAAGATAAAAACAAAGAAATCCTCTGTAATTAGATAAGGGTTGGAAATAAGACATGAATTTATTAATGTTTTGCTTCGTGTAGTATTCCACAGCACCCCCTTATGTTTGGATCACCCTGTATATTTGTAACTGTATAAAAAGTAATTACAGTGTCTAGAATTTTTGAGCATTCCATATGAAGGATTATATTATAGTATTTAAGTTAAAGTGAATTTTGAAATTTTTTTACGTAAATATCTGTTTGATATATATCATCTTTCTGTGGATCGATACGTGTTGATATATCGACACATCGATACAGTACGTATAAATAATAAACCAAAACTAATCGTATTAAATATGTTTGTATCTATTTCAAATATAAATTGCGTACTGGCAGTTTTGTAATTGGGAGTTACTGAGTATTCGTTTTGTAATTTTTGAGTTATAATGTGCTGCGCAATTCTTGTAAAACCGCGATCTTCGTTGCTAAGTTTATAACAGCCACGATGTTGATTTGGAATATTATTCTTAGACGAGTTTGAAGAATAGCAGCAAAATGTTCATGCTTATTCAGTTTTGTGTGATTTTCCATCATAAGAATGTAAAAGAGCAGGAGGGCGGATATCATGAAAAGCGTATGCGAGGTTGTTGCATTAGATTCAAGAATCGAACCTAACGTAATGTTGTCATGCCTACAAAGCAGTATTTTTATTACCTTTCCATACTTCAGAAGAGGATGGGATTATTTTTTCGGGATTATTTTACCTCCTCTATACTTATTACCAGTTCATGCAAGTTGAAAACACTTTTATTACGTAAAATGTGTTAAAAATGTAATGCAAAACAAACTTACCTGCAGTATTTTATTTGTTTGTATATACAGTATTGTGAATAAATCCCATTCTCGGATAATTTTTAACATCATTTTGCAGATTTTACTTCTTGAAAAAATATAACATAGTAGCAGAAGTTTTGAAAGTTACTTTTAGCAAAGAGATAGAGTTATTAATTTGTTGAATTTTCATTGATTGTTAAGATATATGAATACTACGGGCGTATTTTGAGGTAGCGGAAAACAGTATCCGCCTGTTACAATTTTATTATAACAGGAATTTAAAACTTGAACTACAAAATAATGTGTTGTTTGTAAAACTTTAATAACATCGTATCAATATTTAGATACATCTATGCCTTGGGGAAGACTAGTTTTCCACGCAATATAATTGTGTTGTAATTAATTTACTGAGTAAAAACAATATTATTAATAATTTCAACAGGTGTGTTAGCTTTTAGTTGTTCAATTAAGCAACTAAATTTAACAAATTTTCTTAGTTATGTGTCTCAAAAGTAACAACATTGTTGAAATATTGTTCCTACTTATTAATTGATGCGTAACAACCTATTTAGGAATATTATGTTAGGCATGTATAAGCCTCACGACATTCGTATAGTTATTCTGGGTTTTAAAATCTGATTCAGGAAAATTATGTTCAAACTACCACAAAAACCATTCATCCTTAAACATTTAAACAGGCAAACTTTCTTAAAAATATTATTTCTCAATTACTATTCAGGAAAATTACTATAAAAAATCCTTTTGGATATTTAATCTTTAAAATACACCTTTCAATACTTAAACACTAAATATTTGTGTAAATGTTATTCTTACACTCTAT
>JABXWE010014207.1:0-32700 GCA_014611495.1 Limonius californicus
ATATATATATATATATATATATATATATATATATATATATATATAGAGGGTGACATAATGGTGCGATTTTGGTTCCTAATGTCTTCATTATAGCAGCTTGGGGAAAACTTTAAATACAAAAGTTATTATACAGTTCGGTCGTAAAATGCCTTCCCCCCTACTAACTTTTGAACGATTTGATATTTCTTCACAACATTTTGTGTGCTTTAATGGGAGACTACATACTACTTTTTAACCCATATTTAAATTTTATAACTTTCAAAATGGCGGCTAGGCGCCATCTTGAACTATTTTTTTAAACAGCAATGGGGGTCGAGAGACACCTCATTTGAAAGGTATTTTAATTCTGCTTCTGATCCTTGAGTTTCATAAAAAAATATTCATCCAGAAAAAATTACGGAGGATTGAAAATAACAAGTTTATGGAAAAAACTAAGAATTAAAGTAAAAAAGGTATGCTTTCGAAATGTTCACCATTGAAGAATGAAGAAGAAGAAGAGGAATATTCTAAAACACAAATAACTTATTTTATACAACAGAAACCGAATAGTCTGTTATTTTACGTCGTAAATCTGAAAGGGAATCGGGTTCTTTTTGAAAAACTTTCGATTTCGGCTTCGTGAAATTTTCGATTAGCTTTAGCAAAAATAAAAACTGCTTCGGTTCTTTCCTGCAAAGTTCAAACATTCGCCATAATTATTGTTAGTATCACCAGTTTTAACGCTCAATATTCAAACGTGAGCAAACACAATAATTGAATTAAAGTGACAGAACAGAAAGGCTAATTATTTCAATTCTGTTGTGTCGCCTCTTACATTTTTTAGCGTTTTGTTTAATATCAGAAACAGATAATTTGTAAGTCTGTCATTTGTTTTGGAATCTATAAAATTTTTCCAAAATATAAAATTGTAGTCTACTTGAAGATACCTTTCAAATGAGGTGTCACTCGACCATCATTGCCATTTAAGAAAACTGTTACAAAATGGCGCCTAGCCGCCGTTTTAAAAGATATAAAATTTAAATGTGTACTAAAAGTAATATTTCGCCTCCCATTAAAGCACACAAAATTTTGTGAAGAAATATCAAGTCGTACAGAAGTTAGTAAGGGGGGATGGCATTTTACGACCACATTGTATATAGGTACATATTGTTATATATTTATTATCATTAAGATAATAATTTAATTATATTTAAAGGTTAAATAGAAATTGAATTAACTTGCATTCTGCAATCATATGTTTATTAATGTATTAATTTTTATAAATTGTGGTAAGTTGGGTGCCAGGGACAATCTTTAGAAGCTTGTCGCCAATATTTAAAATAAAAAAAAATACCACGGGCTAACTTTTGAACATGAGTACTCGGTCTCAGAAGTCGGTCCGATCACACCTTACTATTATATGAGAAAATGAAACTATTTCCCAGTATGCAGCTGACTTCAGGCGGAATCTAAAAACACGTCAATCGCCTGCCATTCTTTAACCTAAAATGCCTAAAATGCCTATAATGCTCTATGTAAAATTCAACAGGTTTAAATATTATTTTCTGGTGTTTTTCTGCAGTCCTCAGTTACACTCATGCTTCCTGCTAGATACGTATATTTGGTTTACTTTTTTTAAAACAATCTCTACGTCTAAATGCTATTATCTTCCTAGGAAGGTCTTTAACCTCATATGTTGCTTCCCTCGCGTTGCAATCCAAATCCCGCTGCGTACTTAGACCAAGTCTTCGACTCGAAACAGGATCCACTTACTCAATATTAACTTAGTAAGTTATGCTAACTTACTCTTTCTTCAAAGAAACTCGTTTTTCTAAATTGAAGAAAAATAATACTTTATTAACATAAACAATGTTAATTATCTTTAAATTTTTAGGAGCAGATCAAAATGTGTGTATTCACACCAAATACAAAAGAAGCTCTCTCCTCATTGTTTTATCAACAACTCTCATAGCAACCGACAAAATCTCCATGACAACGATGCCAAAAATACACAAACTTACAATAAGAGCACTAGGATCTAATTACAATATTAAAATTCAAATTTTGACAGCTAAATCCATTTTATAAAAATGTTCATATTTCAACGGCGTCACTGTCCATTCAAGCTCTGATTTTATAAAAGCACTGCACATCTCCGAAACCAGCCTTTAATACGCATTTCGCACTCTACGGCTGTGTAATACACATTTTCACTAACTGTTCCGATAAATACAGCTTACTCCCATGTGAATTAAAAAAAATCAGAGCTAAGCTTATATCTAAGCTCAAGGCATGTTAGTGTATCTTTCTATATTATTTTCTTTAAATATAGAAACTTTTAAATTCGAATTTTTAATAATAATTCTTTTTGTCATAGGTTTTTTCTCAATACGAACTTGGCATTGTTTCAGACTAAGCAAGAAGTTACCTGCGTCTTAGTCTGCCCTAAATTACTGACCAGAATGAAACCGAATTCCAAGACATCATACAAATGAACGAGTAGCCTTTATAAAAAGAAATTAACTGATCTAACGAATCAAAAAATCATCACAATATATATATGTATATATATATACATACATATATACATATATATATATATACATATATATATATATATATAAAGCACCATCCTCGATAACCTTTCATGTTTGTAAGTCAGTTTTATTTTTTATCTGCCCTAAACGATTTAGCAAATCAGTATTAATTTTTTTTCATTTCGTGCTCTGGAAAAGTCCTAATTTTCAAGCTTTATATTGCACAGAGCTTATTATAGCGAAGATTAAATTGTCCTATCTTCTTCACTAAAAAATATTTTTAATGTTTACCTTTTTGAAAGGCACGTTGTCGTCGGTCCCATTTGTTATAAGAACATTTTTGATACTGTAGTCATTTGCTCTACGTACTACTACCTCCTCAACATATGTGGGAAGCTGCTAATTGTAATTAATTAACAAGCTACCAGTCTACAAATTCAAAAAGAAAATTTGATTTATAAAATTTATTTTCGAAAGAACATACTGTATATATCCAAATAGCTGTCTTGAGGACTGAGGAGGAATTGAGAGTGAGCATGAATGATTTCACCATTTGGAGAGTCGTAAAAACAACTTAAATTGACAGTTATATACAACTATAAGTTCTTTTGGTTCAGCTTCACCCGTTATGTTTGTTTTTATATCCAATTATATTTATGAGCTTTCTTTCGATATGATTTTGTAACTGAGTGGAAACAGATTTTTCCACAAATGATTATTAGCTATCCACGTGGTATTATAGGCGTATATGACGTTTAAATAATATTTCTGTAAATGCGTTTATCAGCAGACGTGTTCTGAATATTATTCTGTGTAAAAGAGAGAAAAGCTGAAACGATCCACTGTCAACCAACAGCCGTGCTTTATTTAACGTATGTTTTATCAGAGTAGTGTCTCCAGTCATCTCAAAAATTTCATTTTATCCCATTTCCCTTGGTGACGTGAAAATCAGTACTTTTATGTCTAGAAAAAGCATTTGAAGCGTATACAGACCGGTCTATTTCTATTTCGATTCACGTCTCGTTTTTCTTCCAAATCTGTCTCGAGGTTTTCTGCAACCCATCCTTTTCTCCTTGCCGATTGAAATCCGAGGAATAACCTGCCCACTTTTAGATGAACCCATAACGGCTTCGCGTTTCTTCACTATCAGGTTTTCAAGCAATCTTTTATTTCTTTTAACATTAGAACGGCCACAGCTTTACTTATTTGAAAGCCAAATCGACTACTAGATCTATACGAAAACATCTGTTCCTGATTTATTTTCTTAAGCATCTGTTTTCTGTTTAACCACCATAAATATTCGAAAATTTTTGTGTATATTTAACACATTAAGAAATTAAAAACAATATTTAAAGCATTCGGCAAATGAAAATTTATTAAACACATTCAGCGGCCAGTCTAAAAATTCGAGTAATTTTTATTATCCAGTGTGACGAATTTCAGATATTCGAGTATTTTTCTTTATTGCTTGTGTAAACAAGTTGCCAAATCATCGATAACTGCGTGTATTAAGCTTAAAGCTCGGAACGAATAACAAAAGCTATTTTTAGATAAACTTAACATAAACATAATGTCTCTATAGCTTGCAAGCTAATAGTTGCAGATTAAGGCTGTTAAATTACAATTTGGTAACATTCACTCAAAATCGTAACTGCTTTATTTTTGTTACTGAACAATATAGATTTGTTTGGTGACCGATTATTGGTTGCCTATAAATTGTTGTTATTTTCAAAAATTCTTTCTTTCATTACTTCTTTGAAATGCTATTAATCAATACGCATCAATTGAATGAAAACTCGAACAAATATCTGTTGAAATTATTAATTATATTGTCTTTACTTAATTAATAAATAAATTATTAAAATACTTTCGGAAATTTTTCAATTATTCCTAGTAAATAATGGATTACAATTAATGATTGGGCGATCTTCAGTTATGGCTAACAATCAATTATAATTTAATAACCGACGACATTCAGGTATGAGCAACAACTCATTATGATTTATGACGGTATTCCATATGATTAACACTCGACTATGAGTTATTGTCATGCGGTATTTGGTTTCGACCAACAGATTATGAAGGGAGAATATTCAACCATAACTAAAAATCGATTATAATTTATAAATGGACGATATTCAGTTTGTCCAATATTCTATTACGATTCAATAATCGGCAATATTTCATGACGAGCAACAAACGATTATAATTTATGATCCAATAACATTCACGCATTACCGACAGTATTGGACGGTATTCGATAATAAGCAACAATCCAACATAATTTATGATTCAATTATTTAATTATGATATTAACCTTAATTATAACGAGGGAAAGATATACGATCATGACTAACAACCAATTACGAACAAAACTAAAGAATATTTATTTGTAAGTAATAGTCGATTATGAATTGCGATTGGACAGGCACGAATGATTTATAATTTAGGCTCGGACGGTATTCGGTTATAATCAACAATCAGATGATATTTAAGTTTAATCAATAATCAATTATACTTTATGATCGTACAATATTCGATTATGATCAACAATCCATTATGAATTAATATTAGACGCTCTTGAATCATGAGTAACAGTTGCTTATAATTTTCGATTGGGCGACACTTAGTTATGACAACTATCGGTTACGATTTAACTTCGAATGATATTCAGTTTGATTTGAAATGTAGTGATAATCAGTCACAGCCCATAACCAGTTATGATTATTGATTGTATGCTGTTCGGCCTGGATTAACTACCAAATGTTATTTAATATCGGACAGAATTCGCTTCTGCAAGACATCTATTTATCAACCGATAGTATTGGGCCGTAATTATTAAGTGTTTTTAACCTATGATTGGACGATGCTATGATTTTATGAACAATTTATTATGGTTAGGGAAGATTTTGTTAGGATTTATTATGATAATCTACCATGATTACCAGTTAATTATGAATACTTTATTACGGCATAAGATCGGATAATATTACGTCACAAAATCAATCGATTATAATTTATGACGAAACATTATCGAATCATGAGCAAAAATCGATTATAATATTTCATCGGACTGTATTCGGTTATTACCAAAACTTGACTTTGATTTCATATCGGAAGGTATTTGAGAATGAGCACCATTGATTATGATTTATGATCGGATTGTATTTGATTGGAGAATTTCCATTTTTATCAACAACTGGTTATAATTTTGGTCATGGCCATAGGTTGATTAATTATGATATATGATCGGGCGATAATCAGCTATGTTCATCAGTTAAATAGGGTTCATGATCGACAATATCCGATGATGATCAATAATCGACTAACATTATGATTGATGTGGTTTCTTATTGGATATCGTTTATAATTGTGTGATATTAGGTCGTGATCAATTCTTATTAATGATTAAACAATATTCAATTATCTCGATTCAATCGTTTCGGTCATTACCAATAACGAATACTGATTTATGATAGATATAATAAGCTATGTCCTTCAATGAATTAGGGTTTATAATCGGATAACATTTGACCATCACCAATAATCGATTATGATTTATGATTGGTGTTTAGTTTGTTGTGCTTCCTTACTGAATGTCGTTTATAATCAGGTAACATTCGTTTATGATCGATTTTAGTTTATCATTAGACAATACTTAATTATACGGGTGATTAACAATCGATTCGGTCATTACTAATCATTAATATTGATTTATGATAGGCGCCAGAGTCTGTTTGATAGTAATTAATAGCAAATTCTAATTTATTATCACGTGATAGAGATTCATGGATTCATTATACTTTAACGTAGGATGATAATCTGTCACGATAAATAATCGATTATGATTTTTTATGTATTCATGTATCATCATCATCATGTATTCATCGATAATAGGAAATTGATCAAGACCGGCGAGTGGTTATAGGTTAGATATATGACTGGTTATAAGTCATTACAACGGAATAAGTTAGTGAAAACCACGGACTTCAGGTTGTAATTGTTGAAATTGGCGATAGCCTACTTAGATAATTTAAAGCCACCCTTTTAGATAATTGCAGACAGCGTTATCATTACAAATGTGCTATTATTTATTTTTCTGATTAAACTGAAGATGGTTTAATTAAAATAGTAAATGAGATTTTTATTCGTTTCCTTATACTCTTTGTCTAAATTTTATGATCTAGGAATGTTTGATGATTAAAGAGTAAACAAATTCTCGAACAAAATGCTTTGTCAAGTTTTTTATAATTAGAGAAGGGTTAAGATTGGGTATATGAAATACACGACTTAATTTAACCTTAATCTCTGAATCCTTGTAATTCACCACCGCTTTACCGATGTCGTGCCATACTAGCTAACCGTTTTTGACGTTCGTCTTAACAGCACGTTGTGGTGTGGAAGAAGATTACTGACAAAGCGAAATTAAGACTAATTTGAAATAATTGTGTTTTACTGATATGTTCTTGTAGTAGATTATACGAAATTGGCTTGTGACTTACGTCTTGGGAATTTCTAGCGTCTCTCGAGCTTCTTGTGGTTGTCCTTGCAAGGTACGAGGGCGAATTTCTTGCGAAAGTAGAAGTCGCAACGGCACTACCGAGGCAACGGCTTTTTACAAGACAATTAAATCAATTCGTCGTTTACCGTTCAGCTTTGAACGCGAGGTTGTATGTTATTTTAAATCAAATTTATTATAACTTTATTATTACAAGTACGAGCCTAAAAAATCATCCCTTCCAAACGCTTGCCCAAATAATGTTTTTAGGTCGTAGAGTGTTTTATAAGCAGCATTTTATTTACGAGCTTAATTATAATAAACTAATTTTAATTGCTTTTATGGAACGTAATTGTATGTATCTGTATTTATACATACAATTCATGTAGTTTATATTTTTGTTTTCCCAAGATAAGCCTAGATAAGATGTAATGTAAATAAAGCTTGGAACTCGTGCATAACAAGTACTTTAAATACCAAGAATTCCATTTGTGTAAGATTAGTCTTAAGTTTATAAAATGTATTTTTACGCCCCGTTGGCTTTGGAGACTTAGCAACCAACGGTAGTGGGTTCGAATTCCGCTGTTGTCTAGTTTTTCTTTGGTACTTTAAGTTTTGGATTTACCATTCTTCTTGACGATCCACGCAGCGAATGTACTTTTAAATGCTCATTTAGCCAAGTAATGTAATTAATACGTAGTTACTGTTCTATAAATCTATATCTTACAACCATAAGATGGACTAAAATATCTAACGATAACGGCAAAACGGGAAATGACTCGATGACGGTTAAGGTCATGAAAGGGTGTCCACAAGGTGGAGTATTATCGCCCCTTTCATGGTCAATGGTCGTCAACTCAGTGACTCTGGAGTTAACATACAAGGCTACGCAGATGACCTAGTAGTTACTATTACAGGAAAATATGACAGGATAATTTCCAACATCATGCAAAATGCTCTTAATAAAATCAAAGACTGGTGCAAAAAGTTAAATGTAAATCCCAGCAAAACAGTCGTTGTACGATTTACGTAAAAGAAGAAGTTACTTCTTAAGTCTCCAAAAATACACGGTACAATAATACATTTCTCTAGTGAAGTTAAATACTCTCCGACCAGAAGCTCACTTGCAACCTACATCTCGAAAGAATTATCCAAAGAGGATTCTGGATTTGCGGAAACTTTATGGCAAAATTTGGGGATTGAAACCGAAGATGGTTCTTTGGTCATACTTAACGGTGGTGAGACCTATGGTCACCTACGCATTTCTAGTGTGGTCGCCAAAAGCTTGGTGATTATGAAGCAAGCAGGACCCAATTAATAAAGTGATTTAATAATTATTAAACATACAAGTTATATGTATCATGAATTATTAATAATAATAATACTCTACAATATTATAAGAAGTTATTGTCAGGATAGGTGGATGGACATGCGTAGTCCGACCGTGACCATCACCAAGCGAATATCGAAAGGATGCCCGCAGGGGTCCACATGCGGTCCCATCTTTTGGGATCTAATTATGGAGGAACTGTTGGGCAGCCTGGAGAGAAATCGGGAGGTCAGGGCGACGGTGACATATGCTGATGATCTCCTAATAATAACGGAAGGGGACTAAGCCAGCTGGAACAGAAGATCAACCAAGTACTGGAAGTCCTTAACCAATGGTGCATAAGAAATAAACTTAAAATGTCCGAAAAGAAAACCACCTATGCACTGATGAAGGGGAATCTGCATAGAGACCTTCTAATAAACATAGGTGGCAAAATAATTAACAGAAGGGGACAAGGCAAATACCTGGGCATATTAATAGACGAGAAGCAATATTTCAGCCAACATATAAGAGAAACGGCTGAAAAGGCTAAAAGAATAATGAAAAAGCTAGCCAGGCTAGCTCAGAACGATTTTAAAATACCGTTAAGTACGGTACAACTGTATTTTGGGTAAGTTATGACATCCATAACTGCTTATGGGGTATGCCTATGGGCATATGAGCCGAGAGGCTGCTTCTCGGCAAACCAAGACAGACCATAAGAAGTGCCCAGAGGGTGGTGCTTTTAAGGCTAACAGGTGCTTTGAGTACAACATCGCTGTAAGCCCTGTTTGTCATAACAGGCATTTGTCCTCTGGACTTAACCATCCGAAAGAGAGCCGCCAACTACTGTCTGAAGCACCAACTACGCTCAACGCTACGAAAACTTCTGAAAGGGAGAGAAGCAGACACAAGATCAGAGATAGCGAATGTGCTTCAGCAGGAGTGGTCGAACACATGGAACGAAGCGGCTGCAGGTAGACGAACACACCAGATGATCCCCGACATAGACAGAAGAGTCACGAGCAACGACCTTTACCAACCGGGTAGAGGACTTGTCCACTTCCTAAGCGGGCACGGACCCTACCCGACGTACCCAAGCGATTTAACTTGAAGGAAGATGACCTCTGCCGATGCGGGGAGGTAGGAACACCAGAAAACATGGTGTTCCAATGCGAGGAAAACAGACAGGGGCTTCGTGAGTTGAGAATATCTCTGCAGGCATTCACCATGCGACAGATACTGAATACTCGCCGATTGTTTAGCATATTAAACAGTCTGGCGGAGTTAGTATCCGAACAAGAACAGCAGAGATATAATCAGTAAGCGACAAATACCCGAACAAGATAAAACCAAACGTGACCAGAGGAGAAAGAAAGGAAAGAAGGAAAGAGGAAGGACGTAGAAGCAGACTTCCAGAAAAACTAAGGTTTTGCTGATGCCGGAAGCGATGGGCCGCCTTATGTATATACAATAGGATGTGCATGTAGTATAGTGTAAGAGTAGTGATATGTGCATGTGGTAGTAGTAGATAATTGTAGATAATAGAAAATTGCATATAGTAGGTTAGGTTAGATTTGTGTATTATACATGAACAAAGAAAAGTACAAACAGAATCAAAATCACATAAAGGTTATGCAAATCCTTCCTGAGGTGAGTCGAACGTTCTCGTAGTAGTAGACAATACCCAAAGGTAGGATGAGCGGATATTACGGTTAGTTTTAAATGTTCAGATGATTAACCTTATAACATGAAGTCTGAAAAAAGTCTGTATAGAAAACTATCAACTAAAGAAATACCTTCGGAATATTCCCATAGAGTATCATTTACATTTCTAAAGTGATGTTGGTAGGTTGGATTTATAAAATTGTTTGTTTCTTATTCCTAAAGCTCAAATTTGATCTTTTATCAAATTATTTTATATTATGCTCTTCCAACACATTTTGGAAAATTTCAAAATGTGTTCCAAATACTGTTCGTTAAGCATTAAGAGCGGAATGATGATAGCTTGGATTTTCAGAATGTAATAAGTATTTTGTTTTATTTA
Source organism: Limonius californicus (assembly GCA_014611495.1). Classification (NCBI taxonomy): domain Eukaryota; kingdom Metazoa; phylum Arthropoda; class Insecta; order Coleoptera; family Elateridae; genus Limonius; species Limonius californicus. The sequence goes on from JABXWE010014207.1 coordinate 10,371, forward strand.
TACAGAACGCCCGGTGGTGTTTCTTGGTATTGCAATCTGGCCAAAGAAACCAACGAACAGTTCAAATCTAATTTAATATGACTAGAATGCGTAACTTTTTTTAAATCAACTTTATTAGCAATAATAATAGTTACAGCAGTTCTATGAATTAGTTGTACGCTCCTAATTACTGACATGAGGGCAAGAAACCCATCAATTACCCTAATTTAATCTGTAAGTCTAGCGAACATTTTTTTAAATCTTCAAGTTCTTCCATTAGAGTAGTGGTTCCTGTACTTTTTTAAGGCGCGACCTCCTTCTGGCCAAAATTTTTCGCGCGACCCGCTTATTGTAGTACCCAACTTAATTCAGAATCAGCGGCTAAACGGCCAACTGACGCCATCTATTACCAAGTAGCGCAATTTATTTATTTGTTCTCCGTGTTTCCGCAAATTTCCACCATATTTGGGAGGGTGCTAGATGGCACTGGAATAATCTGGAAAATCCATTTTGCTTATATACAAATAGCGGATTGCGATGAGATTAGTCATCATTTCAAAATTGTGTGCTGTACTGCTGACTGTGTGTTGAGTGCAATAAATCGATAACAAATTAACGTTAAGTACGAGCTATACTCGCTTTGCTAAACATGGATAAATTTTTAAAATGGTCATTCGAATCTTCCGCGTCTGACAGTGACAAGAATACGAAGAGTAATAGGTTGTACAGCGATAAATACCTCCAATATAGTTTTACCGTTACTCCCAGAAACTTCAATCCGTACTTTGTCGAGAAGTGTTGTCAAACGAAAGTATAAATCCATCGGAGCTATTTAGACATTTAAATAACAAACATCCAGACGAAAAAGGAAAACCTGTGAAATTCTTTGAAAAAAGCTAAACTCCCACCATAAGGAGCAAGCCACTTTTACATAAGCAACCACTACTAATGAAAAAGCAACTACTGTCAAGATATCGAGTTGCATTTCGCATTAAGAAAGTCAGTAAGCCACATACAATTGCTGAAGATCCGATTTTACGAGCAGCTGTTAAAATGGTGCAAATAATGGTTAGTGAAAAAGAGTCTGACAAGCTGAAAGCAATACCCCTCTTTAATAATACTATCCAAAGAAGAATAAGTGACATGGCAGAAGATATTCGAACATAAGTTGTTGAAAATATTAAGCAGTTCATGTACTTCTTATTACAGATGGACGAATCCACGGATATTTCTAACTGTGCCTAATTTATAGCATTTGCAAGATACAATACTGGACATGGTATTACAGAAGATATTTTATTTTGTACTCCATTAGAGGTTAATAACACCGGAAAACCTTTATTCGACACTTTTATGGAAAGTACTAATAAGTACAAGACTCACTACGCACAATGCGTTGCTATATGGACCGATAGCGTCAAGGCTATGATTTATTGTCAGATTACTTGCTTCGTGGTTACACTGTTCGAGAAGCTCTTCTATCAAAGTCTTTACCTTCTGAAATGGACTGTGTTTTGAAAAACGTCATTAAACTGGTAAATTCCACCAAGGGAAAAGATTGCAGACTCGTATTTTTCGATAAAATTGTGAAGACATGGGTTCCTTATACACGCTAGTCTTTTTCATAACACGAAGCAGTAGTCGGAACGATACTTTTTTTAAGTATCGTGATAACGATACCCATACTCGATACTGATTTCAGAAAATATCGCGATATCGGTAGACGATACTTGAAAAAGTATCGCTAAAAGTATAGCTTTTCAGTTGGGGAATTAAACATTAAATTTTGCACTTTGGGGTGGACCAAAGTCCAAAGTTAAACAGATTTTTCATAACGGCGCGTTACAGATAAAAATATTTCAAGAAGCTTGGCAGTAAGATAAAGTAATAAGTATTGTTATTGTTAATCCTTTCAATGTGGAAAGAATAAACACCTTAACATACAGCCTCGGAGTTTTACGTTTTACCCAATATTTACATTTCTATCTAGTATCTAAAAGGGTTTACATGTTTAGGAACTGGAATTACCTATTTATTTTGATTTTCCAGAGTGTTCAATCAAAACTGTATCCCCAAAGTTTCGCAAATCCGCGATACTCGATAATTAAAAAAAGTACCGCGATACCGATATTCGATACTTTTTCTGAAATGTATCGCGATACTATAATCGATACCCAATAACTATGGCGATACTTCCGATCACTGCACGGAAGTAAGATGGCTTTCGAGGGGTAACGTCTTGAAAAGAGTTTTCTGGTTAAAATCGGAATTTTTGATGTACCTGCAAAATGAGAAACCGGAATATGTGAACATATTTTCCATTTCCCTTTGGCTTCTTAGGCTAGCTTTCCTTGCTGATATTTTCGAACTCTTAAACCCTCTGAATAGCATTATGCAAGGCCGCGCTTTTAACATAATAACAGTCATGGACAAAATTAACAGATTTATAAAGAAACTTGATTTCTAGTCAACTTCAATAGGAAACAGAAGTGTGATTCATTCCAGTACGTTCAAGAACTCATGGAAGACTTAGTTAGGAATTATAATATGATAAATTCTGAGCACTTGTTTGAAGATATGAAAGTTAGTTTGCACAATTTAAAAAACAGCCTATTGACTATTTAGCCAAAAAATTCGAGACAGTTATAACAGTCACAGATTGATACTGAATCTGTTTTTAGACAATTTCGCTGAACAAACCAAAATTTCGACAAGCACGAAAGTAAAACTCATTGAAATATCATGTGATGGAATGTTAAAATTAGACTTCGTTTTCCATACCATAGATAAGTTTTGGACCAAAAGAATGCAATAGCTTGCGGATAAAGCTATAAAGTGTTTGCTGCCATTTGCTACATCATAGTTGTGCGAATTAAATTTTTTGTCTATGACTGCCATCAAAATAAAAGTAAGAAATCACCTCGAACTTGAAAATGCTGTTATTATGTGCGAATCGAATACAGAGCCCAGATTTGAAGACCTGGTTTCTGAAAAACAGGCACATACATTGCGTTAACGTTTTTACTTTCTAACTTATTTTTATGTTTAGGTTCTTGAATTTATTGAACATTTTAAGTTTGATTTTTTTTACTTTGTGAAACGCAGAAATAATAGTCGTGAAAAGACATTTAGTTTTATTTTGGAAATCCTTCTAAGACTCCTTTAACCCTATATCGCGGTCCCTCAATAGGGTCACGACCCCCCCTTTGGGGACCACTGTATTAGAGGGTTGATCATTGCACTCAGATGTCTATCCAGGGTGTCATAATGTTTAACTGCTTCTTCTTTAATTTCGTCTGTGACATAGTGGATGTTGCAGTCGTTGTCAAAGGTTAGGTTTGATCCGAACTATGAAGCGCTGGATAGCTGTCTAAGTGATTTGAATTGGTACCGTTGGATTACATTGATGTTTGATTTGCTAACACATCCCTATAATTCACAATCTTAGGTCCAGATAGATTATAGTTTTAAGTAGTAGTAGTTTGTTTTCTAATGTAACAGACTTTTCCCCGCTAAGTCAAAACATGTTTTTGCGTTTTAGGTCAATTTATTTACGTTTTTTGTTGATATGCGTCTTCTATGTTAAACGCCTAGCTAGGTGTAAGCTCTGTTGACTAAGGTATCTTCATCAGTGTTTCTTAGATTCTGTTAATAGATACACTATTTTTACCGTGCACACGAACACTGTGCTCTGCTTTAGGTCACTAATACTAACAAACTCGAATGGTTTAGTCCTTTTGAGTCTTCGTTTTATTCCAGTGATATCGAGGAGCTAGATAACTTTAACACTGACGTGGTGATGGAGTCGTGGTTCACGACTCCTTGATTGTTTGGTCAAAAGTTTCCATTTCCAAGTCCGGATGGAGGTCGCTGTATCAAGGTGCATCAATGATATCTCTCAGAACGTTGTTTTGAAATCTCTGAATGATATCTGCATTACTTTGTTTAGTACATCCCCATAGGGGGAAGCCTTAAGTCTATACAGGTTTTAAGATTTGCTTGTACAACAAAAACTTATTATGTCTTCCAATTAACCAATACATTTTTTTACATCTTAGGCCGACTTCCTCTCTTCTTTTTGACATGTACCTTCTAGTGAAGTTTAGCGTCCACAATGATATCTAAATATTTAGCTGTATTTGAATAAGGGATCTGATTATTGATCAACCTAACTGGGATGTAGTTTATTTTCCTGTTTGTGAAATTGTCATGAATTGCGTTTGTCTCATTTAGCTTGATTTACCATCTTTTAGTCCGGTGGTGGATGTGATTGACGGCTGTTTGTAATTTATTTGTGGCTTCCTCAATACCGTTTTCTACCGCTACGATTACAGTATCGTCAGCGAATGTGGCAATGGTATAATTTTATAGTTTAGGAATATCACAAGTGTACAGTAGGTACAGAAATATTATGTATTGTACAGCGGTTTTGATTTATTCTAGGCCAGAGTAACTTACTTCTTGCTTGATTTTAAAGTATCTTTCTGAAATATGTAAGTAAAGTATTTCTAAGTATTGATTAGGAAGGCTTAAACAGAAGATGTTATAAGTAAATACAATATATAATTTTAACAGTTGTTTAAGAATTACGTTTAAGTTCTAGTAATACTAATTTACTTATTTATTAGTATTAATTTCAGGTATGGCAAGAATAAATCAATAGTTTAAAATAATAGTGATAATTTCAATAGGTTTTATTTTTTTTGTGCTATTTCGACATATGCTTTGTCATTCTCAAAAAAGATAGCTCTGTTAAAATGTAAAATTAAACTGTTCACAGTGTAATTCGGTATATGTAGGCCAGACAATTAGAAATTTTAATATTAGATATATTCTCATATTCATACAAACACGTAAGACAAGAAGAAATCACCACAGTGAAGATCCCTAGGAATAATCTCTAGTATCACCATGAAATGGCTATGTTAAAAACAAAATATTCCGGAGTTTCAAGTCCCCCGATCGGATCTCGGGGGGGGGGGGAGGGGGTTATGAACAAAGACATGAAGTTGAAGAAGAGACAAACAGAAAGAATAATTATGAAAATATGCACATGGAACGTAAAAACCATGGCACAGGCCCGAAAAATTAATAATGCTATCCAACAAGAAATGGAAAGGATCAAACAATTGTGATTTCAATAAACATTGAGTATACTACTCAGGCATATCCAATGGACAATATCAATATGGTGTAGGAGTAATAGTATGCAAATCAGTTGCAGAAAGTGTCACAAATGTCTCAGAGAGAATCATGCTATTGCAAATAAATGCTAAACCTACACAAACAAACATTATTCAAGTATATTCCCCAACGATACACCACACAGATGAAGAAGTGGAAGAGTTCTATTATCAGATCATAGACATATTGAAAAGACTGCCAAAACAGGACCTAAATATAGTAATGGGAGATTTCAACTCAAAAATTGGTAACGGGCGTGAAGGTAATTTTATAGGACCATATGGACTAGGAGAAAGGAATGACCGTGGTAATCTACTAAGTATATTTGTAGGAGAACAAGGATTCGCAGTAATGAATACATTTTTCACACTTCCATCAAGGAGACTATATACGTGGAAGCATATCCTTGTAAACAAAAGGTACAGAAACAGCCGCACATGTGTGAAAACATACCCAAGTGCCGCCATACAATCAGATCACAATTCGTTAGTGGGTACTTTCAGAGTCAGACTAAAAACAATAAGAAAAAAAATTGTGAGAAGACATAACTTCAGAAAATTAAAAGAACCTTTGATAAGGAGTAAAGCAGAAACAAGATATTGTAAAAATAAATGACACCGTAGAAAGCATCAAAAAGGAACTACTAAAACCTGATACCATAAAGAAAAAGTCATGGATGACGTATGAAATTTTCCAAATGATGGAAAAGAGAAGACTTGCGAAAAGAAATCCAGAAGAATATAAAAACATCAATAAAATAATCAAGAAGAAAATAAGAGAAACTAAAGAAAAGAAAGCAAGAGAAAAATGTGATAAAATAGAAGCTTTACAATCACGATATGATAGTTTCAACGTATATAAGAAATTCAACGAGATGACTGGAAAATATAAAACAAGATCTGTGAACAAATTAGTGGACAATGAAGGAAAAATTATTGTCAATAAAGAAGAAATCAAAAATACGTGGAAAAGCTACCTAGAAAAACTATTTTATGATAACAGACCGAATCCTCCCCAGACAAACTATGAAACAGGACCAAGAATACTGGTAGAAGAAGTACAAAATGCAATAAAAAATATGAGAAAGGAAAAGCTTCTGGACCAGACAATATACAGACAGAGTTTCTGAAACTATTAAATGAGGATTACGTGAAATGGCTAACATCTTTGTTCAATTGTATTTATGATTGTGGAAATTAGATTAGAATTATATTGCTTAAAAACTCGGGAGCTAAAAATTGCAGTGAGTACAGAACAATAAGCCTCATAAGCCATCTTCTAGAAGCGTCCCTTAAGATAATCCATAAAAGAATATATAGGCTGCGAAGAATAAGTATCACTTACACAGATTGGGTTCAGAAATGCAGTCGGTACACGGGAAGCCTTATTCAGCATCCAAGTTCTACTTCAACGATGTAGGGATGTGAATTGTGATGTCTATGCTTGCTTTATACATTATCAGAAAGCATTCGACAGAGTTCAACACCAGAAGATGACAGATATTGTAAATAACATCCGAATAGCCGATAAATATCTAAGACTCATAATAAATTTATATTGGAATCAGACTGCCTCAATGAAAGTAGAAGAAGAGAACATAGTAGGTATAAAGATCCTACGGGGAGTGAGACAGGGATGTATGCTGTCCCCACTGTTGTTCAACATATACTCGAAATATATCTTCAGAGGATCCCTAGAAAATACAGAGATAGGAATTCTTTTAGATGGAGAAAGACTAAACAATATCATATATACCGACAACCTAGAGAATTTACAAATACTAATGAATAGAGTGACAGAGCAGTCAGAGACAAGGACTTGAGATCAATATCACTAAAACAAAACTAATGATCATTAGTAAAAACAATATCCCCAGATGCCATCTTATGATAAATCGAAAACCTATTGAAGTGAAAAAGTACCTCGATACCACCGTCAATGACCAATGGGATCATTCACAAGAGATAAAGATCCGTATTGAAAAGGCCAGAGCTGTGTTCAATAAAATGAGCGCCATTTTCAGAAGCCATGACTTGACAATAACCTCAAAGATAGATTTATGCGACGTATTCTCTGTTCTTTTATGTGGGGCAGAGTCATGGATCCTGACAAACGCAATAGAAAAAAGACTGGAAGTAATCGAATTATGTCTGTACCGTAGGATACTGAGAGTGTCATGGATAGAGCGCGTCACGAATGACGAAATTCTATAAGAATGGAAAAAGATAGAGAAATATTGACTACAATAAAGACAAGAAAGCTCCAATACCTCGGACATATTATGAGGAATGAAAGCAGGTTCCAACTATTACAGGTTATAATACAAGGAAAAGTGCAAGGAAAAAGAGGGGTTGGAAGAAGAAGAATATCGTGACTCAAGAATCTGAGAACCTGGTTCTCTATGGCTACAACACAGCTATTTAGAGCAGCAGTTAATAAAGTTATTATAACCAAGATGGTTGCCGACATCCGGAACGGATAGGAACTACAAGAAGACGTAATACAAACACAGAAAAACGAACTACATTAAACTCTTGTTAGAACACAACCATGCATTGACATTGAATTATATATAATAACATTTTTACACTTGGTTGACGTAAACGTAAATTGGATATACTCGAGGCCTTTCAAATTCACAAACACACTTTAATGAATAAGCAAATTGGGCTCTTAAATTCCCCGCTATTGGAATTTTTGAAATAGCATACCAGAGCCAAGTTGGAAACCAAGATCCAGTGTGCTGACAACTACAAATGTTTACATTGTTTTGAAAATGACATACCATAATATTTGAATACGTATAAAGTATAAAATAAAATAAAACCTGTTGAAATTGTGACTATTATTTTAAACTATTATATGCGCGTCAACGAAGTTAGGTACGAAATAATTAAGAATAGATTTAATTGATTGCTACAATTCAATTCTGATGGTCAGTTTTGATGATTTTTGATGATTCCAATTACCCACATGTTTTCATCTAAATTACGTAAAGTGATAGTAGTTGGCCGGATCTACTAATTATTAATTATTGAATAAAATCAAGTATATGATTTTTATAAGATTTTATATTCGATGACTGTTTAAGGAAAAACTCATTCGTGAATGGATAGAACATGTAAACAGTTTAATAGTAGCTCTTAACAGTAAGATAGTTTGGTATTTATTAAGTAAACCTTATTATCTGATACCACTTGGGAATCAATTCTCTGTTTGCTTCAAATGGTTTGTATGCAAACTAATTTTAATTACAAGGCATATGCAACAGAGTATGGAAAGGTTTGCGCAATGTATTTCGTTCATTTCTGGTTTGTGGTAATCGGCTATTGATAGCTATTCTTGTGTAAATTCGAGCGTTATAATTATCTAAACAAAGTAATTTAAATTTTCCTAAAATAATAGTAGATATGTTCGTTATCTACCACAAAGAGGTGGATTTTTAAACATATCAAAGTATTTTTCGTATAGAAAATATGACATTTTAAAAAAAGTATTATTCAGAAACAGTTCACAGGGTTCTGTAAGTGATAGATTGAATATACAAAATGATTGCTTATTTATTGCTGAAATACAATTCTGATATCTTCCACCATTTTTGAAAATGTTACATTGGAAGCTTCCAAAAGTTTTAAAATGTTTAGAACATACCTTTTAAAAACTGATAACAGGGTTTTGTGACTGTAATGGAGGTACAAAATGATTGTTTCTCTATGATTGAAATTATATTTCGAAACTGTCGAGTTCTATTTGACTATAGATCGAAGCATATTAACCTACAGTCATTAATAGTTGGTCTCCAACCGTATCAATATTACTTATGGCGTAAAAAATGTTTGAATATACAAATAGCGAGCGGGTCTTGTAAGTATAATGGTAGTATATTGAATGTACAAAATGATTGTTTACTTATTGCTGAAGTTCAATTCTAATGACATTTTGTATGATTTGCTGATAATTTTATATAAAATACTTATACATTTTTTGAAATGCTTAGGAAGTATCTTCCGCAATTTGTTTTTAAAGTCTTCTGAGTATAATGGTGTTGGAATGGATATACAGCGTGTCCCAAAACCTACCGGCAATATTTCGAAGATGAATTGCAGAACTTATTTAGAGTTCAAAAGTCCATATAAACATATGTCCTAAATGAGTTATTGTTTATTTCATAATTTATGTGGCTAAAATTTTAGTTCAACGAATTTTCTGAAATAAATCTTTTTGTAATACATTTTTATTATTTTATTTAGAAGAAATGTTCAAAACTATCTTCCTTGTGTTCGATATACAAAGCCGCACGTCGCAGAAGAGATCGCTGCGTTCTTAATATGGTGGCTGGGTTATTCCTAATACTATCGGCAGCCTGCTGGATTCTTTGGCGTAATTCTTCTACCGTGTGCACTTCAGTTGCATAAACAATCTGTTTCATGTGACCCCAAAGATAAAAAACTAATGGAGTTAGGTCTGGCGAACGAGGCGCAATACTACAGGTCTTTACTCCAATCCATCTTCCAGGAAAATGTGCGTTAAGCCAAGCTCTAACACGAAGACATTGATGTGCTGGTGCCCGATCGTGTTGATACTACATTGCATGTCTAATATTTAATCTTCCAGTAATAAGGGTAAAGAGTTTTCTACGAAATATTCGTAATTCACACCATTCAAACGGTGTGGCAATTCAAATGGTTCAATCAGCCGGTCATTAAGCGTCCTCTTAACTGAGGATTTTCAGCAGCCCATTCATAAAAATTATGATAATTATTGATATCATCTCGCGTGAAAAAAGTTTCATCGGTCCATAAAATATGCAGTAGGTTTTGGTTATTTTGTACCCAATTACAAAATCTTAAACGATCTTCAAAATCATTACCTAAAGCTTGAACTTTTTGATAATGATATGGATGTAAGCGAGCACTTATTATTATTCTCCAAACCGGTTTCTACATATTCCAGTACGTAATGCAATTCTTCGCACACTTAAAGACGGATCTTCTTGTAATAAATAAAGAATTTGTTCATCACCGTTTATGGGTCTACGGACATCTCATTGGCCGATTGCATGTCTTTCATTGAAAGTGCCATGTTCCCTCAGCTGACGATATTAGGATATCTTCTAGGATATTCTTGTTGTTTGTAGTGCTGCTAAAGCATTTCCATCATACAGACCGTAAACATAATGTATATCTGCATATTCTTCATTTGAAAATAACATTGGCATTGTGAATCATTTGTGAATTAGAATGGGAATGAAGATACAAAGAAGAAGCCAATAATTTCTGTATCACAGTAATAAACTGACAAGTTACAAACAGTAATTTGTTAAAACGATGTTCAAATGTTACCAAACAAAAGACGGGATCATGGCAACTAGATCAGTATTTCAGAAATGCGTTGATCTAAAATGTTAGCCACATAAATTATGAAATAAACAATAACTTGTTACCTAGCGGTTACGTTCAGGACATATGTTTATATGGACTTTTCGACTCTAAATAAGTTCTGGAATTCATCCTTGAAATATTGCCGGTACGTTTTGGGACACACTGTATAGAATGCTTATTTAATTATTGCTGAAATTCAGTTGTGATGACATCTTTTTTTAAAATATTATATTGTAAACTTATACAATTTTAGAAATTCTCAGAAAATATCTGTCAAAACCCATTTCTAAGATTTTGTGAGTGTAATGGATATACAAAATGGATGTTTAATTATTGCTGAAATTCAATTCTGATGACATCCTAACGATTTTTTAACAAACTGTTCACAGAGTTTTTTAAGTGTAATGGTGGTGATATACTACATCTACAAAATGGATGTTTAATTATTCCTGAAATTCCATTCAAATTACAGCTTGTATGATTTCTTAGTAAATAAATTTCAAAAGCCCTTGCTAAGGTTTTGTGGTTTCCTGAGTTTAATGGTAATGGGATACAGCTACAAAATGATTGTCTATTTCTGAAAATATATTCCGAAACGGTCGACCTTTATTTGGCCATAGATCGAGGCAGATTCAGTCAACTTTAATTAATTTTTGGTTCGTGGTAATCGGCCATTGATAGCTATTCTTGTGTAAATTCGAGTCTTTTAATTATTCAAAGAAAAGTAATTTAAACTTTCCTAAAACCAATGCAAATATACTCATTATCTACCACAAAGAGGTGGGTTGTAAACATATGAAAATACTTATCGTATAAAAAATACACCTATTATTCAAAAACAGTTCAAAGGGTTTTGTGAGTGGTGGATTGAATCTACAAAGTGGTTGCTTACTTCTTGCTGAAATATAATTCTAACATCCTCTACCATTTTTGAAAATTTTATATTAGAACATATCTTTTAAAAACCGTTAACAGGGTTTTGTGAGTGTAATGCTAATAGGGGGAAGCTACAAAATGATTGTCTGTCACTGAAATTATATTCCGAAACTGTTGAGCCATATTTGCCCATAGATCAATACAGTTTCATTTATATTGTTTTAATAGTGGATCTTCGCCCGTATCAATATTACTTATGGCCTAAAAAATGTTTGCATATGCAATCTGTGAGCGGGTTTGCTCCCAAAATAATTGCAATTCTGCAAAATATTTTTTCAAAAACCGCTCACAAGGTATTCTGAATGTAATGGTGGTCCATTAAATGTACAAAATTATTGTTTTACTACCAAATTTCAACACTTGTTTCTAAAGTCTTGTGGGTGCAATGGTGTTAGGGTAGATATAATAGGATACTTACTTAATTCTTGCTGAAAAAGGTTTTGTGAATGTAATGGATACGCAAAATGGATATTTAATTATTGCTGAAATTGAATTCTAATAATATCATATAGATTTTTTAAAATTTCGTATTAGAAGCTTCCAGAATTTTTGAAATTCTCAACAGTTTGTATGGTCTTGTGAGTGCAATGATGGATATGCAACATGGTTATTTAATCATTGGTGAAATTCAGTTCTAATGACATCGTGTACCATTTTGTAGTAATTGTATATTACATGTTTAGAAAATTATTGAAAAAATGAGTTCTAAAAAAACGCTCATATTGTTGTATGAGTGTTGTGTGTAATGGATTGTATATAGTAAATGATTTTATGGACAAAATTCAACTTCCATGCACTCTGCGATTTTTAGAAAATTGTCTGTTTTATGACTACTTAAAAATGCATTAGTAAATTGACGTAAAATGTAAACAGTCTAATAGTAGCTTTTAACAGAAATATGGTTTGGTATTTATTAAGCAAACTTTATTAACTGATACCACACAGTCAATTCTTGGTTTGCATCAAATTGTTTGTATGCAAACTAATTTTAATTACAATGCATATACAACAGAGTATGGGGAGGTTTACGCAATCTGCATCGTTCACTTTCATTAATGTTTGGTTCGTGGTAATCGGCCATTGATAGCTATTTTTGTGTAAATTCGAGTTTTTTAATTATCCAAAGAAAAGTAATTTAAACTTTCCTAAATCCATTGCAGATATACTCATTATCTACCACAAAGAGTGTAATGATAGTCCAGTAAATGTACAAAATGATTGTTTACTTATTGCAAAAGTTTACTTATAATGACATTTTGTATGTTTTTCTGACAACTTTATATAAAGTACTACCAAATGTTTTGAAATACTTAGGATATACCTTTCACAACTTGCTTCTAAAGTCTTGTGAGTGCAATTGTGTTGGGAAGCATATATAAAATGCTTATTTAATTATTGCTGAAATTCAGTTCTGATATCTCAACGATTTTTAAAATTTCCTATTATCCAAAATTTTAGAAATCTTCAGAAAATGTCTGTCAAAACCCATTTCTAAGGTTTTGTGAGTGTATTGCATATACAAAATGGTTATTTAATTATTGCTGTAATTCAAAACTGACATCTCAACGATTTTTTAAAATTTCCTATTATCCAAAATTTTAGAAATCTTCAGAAATTATCTGTCAAAACCCATTTCTAAGGTTTTGTGAGTGTATTGCATATAAAAAATGGTTATTTAATTATTGTTGAAATTCAAATCTGATATCTCAACGATTTTTTAAAATTTCCTATTATCCAAAATTTTAGAAATCTTCAGAAGTTATCTGTCAAAACCCATTTCTAAGGTTTTGCGATTATATTGCATATACAAAATGGTTATTTAATTATTGTTGAAATTCAATTCTGATCACATCTTAACGATTTTTTAAAATATCATATTATATACTTCTAATTCTAGAAATTATCAGGAAATATCTGTCAAAACCCATTTCTAAGGTTTCGTGAGCTCAATGGATATACAGAATAGATATTTAATTATTGCTGCAATTCAATTCTCGTGACATCATAAGGATTTTTTAAAATTTGGTGTTAAAAGCTTCCAGAATTTTTGAGATTCTCAGCAAATAGTTTTCAAAACCCGTTTGTAAGGTCTTGTGAGTGCAATGATGGTGGGATGGATATGCAAGATGGTTGTTTAATGATTGTTGAAATTCAGTTCTAATGACATCGTGCCATTTTGTAGTAATGTTATACTATATGCTTAGATAATTATTTTTTTTTTTAATTTTATTCAAGTCAGTTCAGCATACATTTGCTATTCATGACTCAGTTATTCAAATTCTTAAACTAATACTACAGAGTGAGGTCTGCATGCCTCTTAATAAATTAAGTTTCAATATTTTGCTACACAGCCTGTTAGATATTATTCACTGATTGATTGTTATTGATTTTTATTAATGTTCACAGTAGATCCTGTGGGAGTCTTCTTTTTAGTCTTTGATGTTGATTTATCTGGCCGAGGTTGTAAAACACTGCACTAGGACAATTATTAATATTGGCAACAAATTTGGTACACAGTTTTTTGTATATTCTTCCACAGTTGGTAAGTTGAGTTCTCTATGAATTTGGTCATTTCTTACGAACCATGGTGCGTTCACTGCAATTCTAGACATTTTATTTTGTAAGACTTGGAGTTTTTTTAAATGAGTTTTGGATGTGTTGCTCCACACTGGACACGCGTACGTTATAATGGGTCGTAAATTGATTTATAGATTAACATTGTGCACTCAATATGTAAGTGAGACTTTCTGTTAATCAGCGGGTATAATAAGGAGAGTCTTGAATAACATTCACTTAGTTTTTTATTAGTGTGAATACCCCAACCAAGTCTGGTGTCAAGATACACACCGAGGTATTTAACTGCTGTATCGCTTGCATTCCATTCTATTATATTTTGATTTATTCTTACGCTTGGAAGATTCTTGATTTGTTTCAGAGTGAATACTTTTACCTGGCTTTTTGTTGCATTTATCTTGCATGCTACATTGTCCACCAAAAGAAAAATTGAAGCGGGAGTACCGCAAGGTAGCGTACTCGGACCTACACTGTTCAACCTCTATGCCCATGATCTGGCAATCACGAATAATTCTACCTTAGCTATGTTTGCTGATGACCCAGCAGTCATCACCCAAAATGAAAAACTTGAGACAGCAGTTAACAGTCTTCAAAACGCACTAAATATGATATGCGTATGGTTCGACAACTGGAAAGTCAAGATAATTATTGAAAAAGGGACTTCCAAAAACGATCACATTATTGTATGAGTTTGTGTGTGTTGATTTGTATATAGTAAATGATTTGATTGACAAAATTCAGCTTTCATGCACTCTGCGATTTTTAGAAAATTGTCTATTTTATGTCTACTTAAAAGTGCATTAGTAAATTGACATAATGTGTAAACAGTCTAATAGCTCTTAACAGAAATATGGTTTGGTATTTATTAAGCAAACCTTATTAACTGATACCACTTGGGAGTCAATTCTTGGTTTGCATCAAATTGCTTGTATGCAAACTAATTTTAATTACGATGCATATGCAACATAGAATGGAGGGGTTTGTGCAACGTACTTCGTTCATTTTTAGTTTTTGGTTCGGTTGGTAATCGGCTATAGACAGTTATTCTTGTGTAAATTTGAACTTTACAGTTATCTAAATTCTCGTAAAATAATTGTAAATTCAGAGGGTATCATTTTCATTCAAAAATATTTATACGTAGAATTAGAGAAAGGACGAACAAAAAGATTCGAGATTGAGTTGAATTCGTAATAAAATAAACAAATAGTTAATTTAACAAAAAAGTATGTTAATTTACTTATTTGTATGCATATACCCGGAAAGGGTTGTTTTTGTTAGGACGAACCTTTGTATTTTTGCTGAATGTATTTAGAACTTTCGCGATGTTATGTATGCGTGCATCCATCCTTGTCCTCTATCAAGAGAAAATGATCGCGTATAGGCAGCGTAATAAATCATACAGTGCAACACTTGCGTAAATCGTGACAGCTTCGAGGCGCGTAATTTGTTTGTGGAGTGCAGAACTGAAAGATTAAAGCATAATAGTCAAATTCCGGGTCCTAGGTCCACTTTTAATCACGAAATTGATTACAGCATGTGCTCGGGACGTACAACTATGTGAGCACATTGCTATTAACCCCATTTGACAGTCGCAGGAGCCAACGTAATCAATCAAATTTTAATTGGTACGGAACTTCGCCTGTGAAAAACTGTCAATTTAACATTTAATTATCAAGTTAACAAGTTAGTTAGGTGCAGTTTATGTCCTCGCCTTCGATTTTTCGGCTTTATCGGTCCCGATAAATTATTAAGCGCTCTAGGTTGCACCTGAGAAACCTGTGCAGTTAACTTAATATGCATCGGCGATAAACTATCTGGAACTTATCGGCAATGATATTCATACTCGAATTCAGTTAGTTAGCAACCGAATGAACTATCATCCTTGCGTAATAGAATCTGCCATTGATTATTCATTAGTCTGTAGGCCTCTTGTCTCTATTACTACTAAATTAAGCCGGTTTTGCGGCCGATCGGAACATGTTATAAACTGCATAATAGTAGTTTCAGCAGACAATTTCGTCGCTTTCTATTGCTTCCCATCTAATTAGTATTTGAAAGCGCCTATATTTATATTTTTATCTGCCCTTGGTAGCAATATACCGCGGAATTATACATCTTGACGCTATCACACCAAATCTGAATCTCGCTTTGATTCAGGGCCCTTGAAATGTATATATACCTGCTTTCGTTATAAATCCGCGCTAATTAGCTGACTTTCTCCTTTTGCCTGCTTTAAAATTTATTATATTTAGCAGAAATGTATCTAAGTATATCTTTGAAAGCGACAATCAGAATATATACATTTAAATTAGAATATTTCAACACTTTTATCTAAATATTTCCACTATCAGTGATGACTCAAGGTATTGTACATATACACATTTAGAAAGTTTGTTTGTTAGCACTTTAAACTACATATTAGTATTGCATAGGAATGTTTACAAAAACAGTTCTTCCACCGGGGTTATTTTGGTTTTTGTGATTTAGCTGGAAAATGTTTACAGCAGGCATTTCAAACATGCGGCCCGCGGGTCGCATGCGACCTTCCAATATATCTGCGGCCCGTCGAGTATTATTGAATGTCAGAAAAAAAACATCTATTGTGATATTTATAGACATTATAAATAAAAATATTATTCTAATTTGTTATAAATATTTGTAACATTAAATTATTAATATATTCAATGAGGAATCAATATCCTTACCAACTACTACAATGCATCGTCAATTTAATTAGTTCTACGGATTTTGCTGACAGACCAACTAAATCATTCTGAAAATCTATTTTGCCTATATTTAGTTTATCGAAAATAAACGAAACTTTTTCATCTGTCAATAATAATAATCTCTTTGTTTGACACATAGAAACAAACAGTTTCTTCTTCTGTAGTTTAAGTTTACACTATTATCACTACGGTTACAGTTATTACGAGGATAGCCTTTTCAGTTTTTACAAAAACTAGTAAAGAAAAAATTTTTTTGGAACAAACTATTTTATTTTATTTTCAAAATATTCGCCTTTAAGATTTATACACTTTTGCATGTGTTCAAACCAATTCTCGAAAAATTTTTGCACTCTGAAGTTGGTATCTTAAAAACATAGTTTTCGTAGGCTTCGCCAGCTTCTTGAGGTGATGAACATCGCTGTCCACGCGGTTGACATTTGGGAACAGAAAGAAGCCGTTAGGCGATAAATCAGGTGAGTACGGGCAATGAGACATTAATTCCATATTTTTCTCCTTCAAATAATCAATTGTTTGACGTGCTGTGCGAGAGCTGGCACTGTCATGATTAAGAATGATGCGACGTTTTCGGTTGTTCTTCCTGATTTCGTCGATGACTTCTGGCAACTAAATTGTTGTATACCATTCAGCGTTAACTGTTCTTCGATCCTCTAAAGGAATGGTTGCGACATGTCCAGTGCAATCGAAGAAACAAGCGATCATTTTCTTGAAAATGCTTCGTGAACGAACATTTTTTGTGGGATTCGGTTCATCTGGAAACACCTAAACAATGGATTGTTGCTTAGTTTCCGGTTCATACGAATATATCTAAGTATCGTCACCTGTTACGATGTTGTATACGGATTTTGTAGTTCCTCGGTCAAATTTTTTTAATCATTTCCTTACACCAATTAACACGAGCCTTTCTTTGAGCTTTGATCTTTCTCACAGCTAAATGTTCATGCAAAATCAAATGTAGTGCAGTCTTCGGTATGCCCAAGGATGCCTCTATCTCACTGTAAGTCACATGCCGATCTTCTTCAATCATGTTGCGCACAACATCGATGTTTTTTGGAATATCAACCGATTTTGGTTGACCTTTACGAAACTCATCACTGACGGACGCGCGACCACGACGATTCTGCGAACCAATTATAAACAGTCTTTCTGACCAAAAGTTGAACGAAGCGCTTCTATGCATTGTTGTTGAGTTAGGTCTTCACTAAAATCGTAAAAAATTATCCAACGAAAACCTTCACGTAAACATTCCATTTTTTCACAAAATTGCTTTTTTTAAACGCTGACTGTTGACAAATGTCAAATTTTACGAAAATAGTAATGACACATCTCAATAGCGCCACCTAGTGGTCGTTTGTAAAAACTTAAGAAGTTGCACCCATATCACTTTTGATAAAAGAGGAAGTAATACCAAGTTCTAATTTTTAAATGGATATCTATTGCATTATTCATCATGCATTCAAATGTGTGTAAAAACACCTGTACCACTATTTATAACTTGCTTACATTTACTACAAAAATAAGTATGTAAAAAGTCATTATACGTGAAATTGTTAAAAATTTATAAAAGGTTTTAGAGACAAGCTGCACCACTGAATAAAAAAACACTTTTGTAGAGTTTAAAGCTCTTTATCACATCACAAACTTTTATGAAAATGCTTGAAGCTAGTTTTCTAAAAAGGTTTTTTGGAATATTCAAAACGTTTCAATTCTGGTGATATTTTAACGATTTTTCGTGATCATAATACGAGGGCGGTTTTCTTTCCGTTGAGTCTATCTAGCAAGCTGTGACATTTTGAAACAAATTTTGTTTGACATTTTAACGTAGTTGTTTAGAAGTTTAATTATAGTTTGGTGACAAGTCGTGTTCCTTAGTTACCGTAAAGCGGTGGTGCATTCAACGTTGTCAGTTTTCTTTAAATGATAACTTTCGAGCTCCTAAGCCAAGAACGGCAGTTACAGAAAAGAATATTGGTTTTGTACGAAACATGATTGAAGAGGACCGGCATGTCACTGTCAGGAGTATGTAAGCAACTTTAAAGATTGGCATGAAAACAATTGACACCATTTTACACAAACATTTGATGGTACGTAAGCTTTGTGCCCGTTGGATTCCCCATAATTTGACTCCAGTTCAAAAAGAAAACCGTGTGGCATCGTACAGATCTACACTGGATCGCTTTAACAATGGATCGTCTCATTTGATGTACAAAATCATTACAGGTGATGAAACGTGGGTACACTGCTATGATCTCGAATGAAAGCAACAGTGGGCAGTTTGGGTCTTTGAGTACGAATCGGCTCCAACAAAAGTCGTTCGTGAAAAAAGCCGAAACAAAAAAATGGTCGCCAAATATTTCGGAATTACTGGACATGTTTCCACTGTAGCACTGGATAATCGTCGTACCTACTTTTAATGGTAGACTACAGTTTTTTTGCTTCAAGTTCTCCAACATGTTCGCGAAAAACGTCCAAGAGGAACGATCATCTTGCAACAAGATAACGCTCGGGCACACACTGCTGCTCGAACGACTGAGTATTTGAATGCCCAAAACATTGAAATAATGGGTCATTCGCCGTATAGTCCAGACCTAGCACCTAACGATTTTTTTTATTTTTGCTTGTAAAGAATAAGTTACGGGGTTTACGTTTTACATCGGCCGAAGAAGCGGCTGACCCATTTAAAAATGAAATAAATAACTAACGGGGGATGATTGGAAAAACTGTTTTGAAGATTGGTTTTAACGGATGGAAAAATGCATTGACTGTAAAGGGGAATCCTTTGAAAAATTATAAATAAATGTGTTTTGTCAATAAATTGTGTATTACTTTACTAGGCTCAGCAGAAAGAGAACAGCCCTCATATATCCTCCACAGTAGGAGTCAATTATATTGACCCATATTTTGAAGATTTAGCCAGTAGACAAAGATATATCAAGTAAAAAATAATGTAATAAGGAAAAATAAACTATATTTTTAACATTGTTATTACATTTTTATGAAATTATGGAATGTGTTCAGTTGTTATTTTTGTTTTTTACATCAAGATATTTACTATATTATTTTTAGAATATAAGTTATGTTTTGCTATATTAACATATAACTTCAGAGTGGATGACCAGATAAACTATGTTTTTACAGCAGTAGCTATGAGCATCCCAGATTGTTTATTTTTATAAGTTGATAATATTAGGCCCGTGATTTAGTGCAAATTCTTCTGAATACTAAACTAAATTGCTTGCAATAAAACATTTACGTTTAATCTCAAAAGAACTATTAATTACACACGATGTGATGCTACAACTTTGTGATAACCTTCCAAATGTAATCTTATACTATTTTAAAACAAGTAATAAAACTGATATTAGCTGCAGCTGATTTGATTTTATTTAGAAATAATACTTACTCCTAATTAAGTAATCGGCAATTTTATAATTATCCAGTTCATTTTATCGAGCCAAAATGCTATTTTCTAGTTAATTAAATTATTTAAAGTATAACCCCTTAGCCTAACAACAATATACTAACTTTTAAAAATTCATATCACAAAGAACATGGAAAAACACCGAAACCATCTAACTTAGCTTATTCCCAGCTTAACATTCAATTAACTTAATTTATATTTTCTTACCTTACTATATCATAAGGTAACGTTAATTTCCATATAACTGTAACTAACATAACCTAAACCTAACATAGTCCAATACAATCAAACCCTTAACTAACCTGAAAGAGCATAACGTTAATCTTACGAAACCCAAACCATCCTAACTTTATCTTTTTTCCGTGATTTCTGCCTTTTTAAATTACCTAGTTAAACTTTTCTTACCTTACTTGACCTAATCCGATTTAACAATATTAGAACATAACCTGAAGTTAAGTTAATCTATAGTTTACGTAAAGCAACATTAATTTCAACCTAACACAACAAAATTTAATCCAATTCAGTCCAATCAATATTTAAATTAACCTAAAGCTACGGTACGTTAGGCTAGCCAATCTACCTTTAATCTTTTTTCATGGTATGTACTATACTAAATAACAAAGTTAAGCTTATTTTACCTAGCTTTGCTTACTCTTATTTCAATCTAGGTTAATAATAACGTTAACGTAACGTAGCTTCAATTTCATCCTAACCTTACAAAACCTTAAGCCAACCTAATCCAATCATACTTGAAGCAACCTAACGTTAACATGAACAAACTTAAACTAATCTGACTTTAACCTTTTCTCGTGCCTATTTAAATAAGATTTAATTTTCCTACTTTATTTCCGTCATCTGACTTCAATATAACCTAATGTAGCATGATATTAACTTACTATATCCGTAACGTAACGTAATTTAACTATAACCTTCTGTAAGCCGATAGACTTTTAAACTAACCTAATTCAATCTAATCAATTTTTAATTTAACTTGAAAACATAAATTTAAGCTAATAAACATAAATCAATGTAACTTTAACCTTCTTCGTGCTCTCTGGCTTTTTAAATAACTCAAAGTAAGTTTTCCTGGCTTATTTTGCATAATTTCATTTAACATGAGGTCGAGTTAATCTAATTTTAACCTAATTTAACTTTCATTGTAACTTAACTTAAACTAGCATAATCTGAATCAAACCTAATGACAATTCAGTCAAACTTTAAATTAATCCGAAGCAAGGCTACGTTAAGCTAACCAAACCTAAATCAAAGTTACGATAATTTTGTTTGATATTTGGTACTTTTCCTTATGACCTATGAATCCTTGAGCAACTAAAGAGTTTCGTAAGAAACTATTCAAAATATCTGCCAAAATTCTTGCTTTAATGAAACTAGATGTCAATATAACTTTAACTTAACACAACTTAACCTTACTCTAAATTGAAATGTAATTTAACTTTAATTCTAACATAACTTAAGCCAGCATAATCTGAATCAAACCTAATGACAATTCAGTCAAACTCTAAATTAATCCGAAGCAAGGCTACGTTAAGCTAACCAAACCTCAACCAAAGTTACGATATTTTTTTGAGATCTGTTATTTTTTGTTATGACCTATGAATTCTTGAGCAACTAAACAGTTTTACAAGAACACATTTAAACTATCTGCTAAAATTCTTGCTTTACTGAAATTAGATGTTAATCTTACTTTAACTGAACATAACTTAACCTTACTCTAAATTGAAATGTAGTTTAACTTTAATTCTAACATAACTTAAACTAGCATAATCTGAATCAAACCTAGTGACAATTCAGTCAAACTTTAAATTAATCCGAAGCAAGGCTACGTTAAGCTAACCAAACCTAAATCAAAGTAACGATATTTTTTTTTAGATCTGATACTTTTTATTATGACCTATGAATTCTTGAGCAATTTGAGAAAAATAACTTCACCTAAATCTAAATTTAAATCAAATTTAGCTTTAATCTTAACATAACTTAAACTAGCATAATCTGAATCAAACCTAGTGACAATTCAGTCAAACTTTAAATTAATCCGAAGCAAGGCTACGTTAAGCTAACCAAACCTAAACCAAAGTAACGATATTTTTTTT
>JABXWE010014209.1:0-16305 GCA_014611495.1 Limonius californicus
GAAAGAATATCCAATGTATGAATGTCAAAACAAATGCGTCGGCATAGGTAACGTGGGAAGCACGGTTAGGACTGTGGGATTACGAATATCGGCCGAAAAAATAATTGATTAAGGGATTAATCAATATAATCGATTCCTCGATTGTTTAAGAAAATAATCGAAGATCCAATTATTCACTTTCTATGCACAACCCCACTTAATTCGAAAATAGCATTGACAGTTTATTGAAAATTTAAACAAAGGCGTTCTAATTCCTATTTCCGGAAAACATAGAACCTATTTCTTTTATCTATTGGGAATTCTTCTTGCTTGCCACGTAAGAGAAGTGGATAGCGACGTTTTTTAATCTATTAAGGTCGTTACTGATCACAAAACGAATTTTCTATGGCGGTTCGATCGAATACCATCGTGAAAACCATTGCCATGCCATGTCAACTGGCAGTTTTCGTTCTGATAACCACCAAAAAGTGGGCAACATAAGTTGAAAGAATATCCAATGTATGAATATCAAAACAAATGCGTCGGCATAGGTAACGTGGGAAGCACGGTTAGGACTGTGGGAGTACGAATATCGGTCGAAAAAATAATTGATTAATGGATTAATCAATATAATCGATTCCTCGATTGTTTCAGAAAATAATCGAAGATCCAATTGTTCACTTTACTTTATTCACTTCGGATATCGGTTGAAAAATTATCGATTAAAGGATTAATCAAATAATCCATTACTCGATTATTTAAAAGAATACTCAAAATTAAAGTAATAGTTAAATATGCACAGACCTATCAAGAATAATTACAAAATTGTATTGATGATTTACAAAAAAATTAAACAAACGCGTTGAAATTCTCATATCCCGAAAAACATAGAGGTTGTTTCTTCATCCATTGAGAATCCTCCGTACTTGTCATGTAAAAGAAGTGGATAGCGATGTATTTTTTCTATTAAAGCCACTTCTCATTACAATATTGATTTTCTGTGGCTGTTAGATCGATTCTATTATTACCAAATACCGTTTTGAAAACCAATGCCATGCCATGCCACTTGGTTTGCAGATTTGATTTTGACAACCACCAAGAAATCTGAGTAACATGTCGCGGACTTATATTATACAGGAGTATATCTCTAATTACCCAATACAAGTTTGACGAATTATGTAACTTACCTATACATGTTTTGTTATAACTTATAAGCTAGTAGAGTTAAATGGTATAAAATTATTTAAAAAATCGAATAATTGATATACTAGGTACTTATATACAAAATTATGAAGAGTATGAAGAATAGGATAATCAGACGATCAATTAATTACATAATGGATTATTTAAATAAAATATTGACATTCTGATTATTCGATTAATAGTACGGCAGCACTAGGAAATACTGTAAACGTTGTAATCTATCTCCGTCTAATACTAGAAGAAGAAGAAGAAGAAGACATGCTAGTTTTGGTATAAGAACTTTGAACTCATAACACTCAAATTTTATTCTTGTCGAATAGCGCGTTCCCAAGAACGTTTTAGTTCTGGGAAAGCATCCACCCAAGTAGCAGTAACCTCAGAGGTACGTAACCTGTGTGGTAAAGTCCGAGAACTACTTTTCTACATCCACTAAGCGGTTAGTTTGAAACTATAATTTTAGATAATCATTATATTTAATTTCTCGCAATCGTGTTGGTTATGAATCCGGTTACAATACGCTGACTCAGCAATTTTGAAGGAAATTTAGGTGTGGTGTGTTCAAAAAACTAGTTGATATGCACGGCAAATTACCGATTACCAAAACGTACTTGCTGTAGTTATAAAGTGAAATGCCCTTCATCTATTATCAAGGTTACTGTATGGTCGGGAATGCGAAATTTTAACGTCGCGTTTGAATTACATCAAAAGTTAAATTAGAAACAGCTGCGTGTTAAATTTTGGAAATGCACAGTGCCTTATTAGCTTTTGTTCCGATTTAATCTATATCCGTTAAAAAGTTAGCGGTGTTAGCAAGTTATGATTGAGGATGGAATCTTAAACTTAAATCACTCTTGTGGAACAATAATCGTTACTCTTTCCGCGGAGTCAAATTGGACGAGCGCACAGTTTCCGAAGGTAATGTTTTTGGTGTCTACCTAGAGGAAAAAGTAATGTTTTCGCGCGCAAGACTTGGAACAACTTGATGGCAGTAAAATTATATTAGACTCACTATAAAATTACAGCGTGAAATAGTGTGTTTATATAGGAAGTTTTTATGTGGATATCTAGTCCAAATGGGCCTTGGGTTAAATGGATGCCAAATCGCGAAAACATTATGATAATATAGTGAGGCGACTACTTCCTTGTGAAAAAATAACACCTACCTGTACGTGTAAGAAACTGTTAAGATCAGTTTCAAAATTGCATAAAAATAGCAAGGGATAACACTAAAATAAAACACGCCATAACACACTAATCACTAGACTACACTATGAATATCTGAAAATCATTGGCCTATCAAGACCTGAAATATACCGTATGATTAAAATAACAAATTTGCAACATTCCAAAATTTACAGGGTGTTATTTTCTACCAGTACCCCACACTTAGAATCTTTATGTTACTCCAAGGTGTGGAACCATAAAATAAAAGGAGTGTTCAAATTCATCATCATCTGATATGGAGCTGACTCGAGGGTCACTCCTGGATTACGCCCATGCCAGTAGGTGGGCAGGAATTGATGGGATAGGGTGGGATCGGGTGGGGTGTTGCACCGTGTTAGCATGCCTGCAATGTATACCGCAAGGCACCGCTGTTGCAACACTGGGCATCAATGGGATTTTGAGTACGTAACCGGGACCGTTATGCGATTATGCATTTGACCCTAGTAAACTTTGGTATCAAAGTTTCACATTATTCGTATCTCTTATCTATCTATTGTTCTAAGGTAACAGATTCCACCTATCTTAGTTTCCTAATAACTAATAACTTAATATTAACCTCAACTCGTATTTTCCACTTAATTTTAATGTCGACTCTCGATGCTTCTTCCTTCTTTTCCAGCCTTCCCCTCTGCAGTTGTCGGCTCGGAGTCCATCGTTTTCTTTCCCACTGGTACTTGTTTCATTCCTTCTCCTTTGTTTTCCTCTTCCTCACCCTCTTACTGCCTTTTCTTCGTTATCCTGTTCTTCTTCAGTCGATTCTTGATCAGATTCTTCAGTCATTTCGTATAGTCTTCTTATCTCTCTTCGGATATCCTCTTTTCTTCGTGCCCAGTCCTCCCATGTCTCTTTAGGTATGCCGGTGTTTTGTATGCCCTTCTCCAATGATGTATTCCACGTGTAGTATGGTCTTCCGATCTTCTTTTCTTCTGTTTGCATGGCATAAGCTTGCTGTAGAGGATAGTTGGCAGGTCTTAGAATATATGCCCAGTATTTAACTCTTGATGTAGTGAGCCGTTTAGTTATTGTTTTCCCTTCTAGAATTCCTTGTGCCGTCGAAGTGTTTTCTTTACCCTTGGTTAGTTGAAATAGTTTTAGTATTTTCTCTTCCATACTTCGAAGTGCCATTCTGTTGGGTTTGGTGATTGCGGTGGTTTTCAATCCGTATAAAGCAGTTGTGGCTATGATGGAATTGTATATTATCTTCTTTATTCCGTTTGGTAGTTTGTGTTGTTGTAGGAGAGGAAGAATCATATGTGTGGCTTGGTGTGCTTTGGTTATTCTTTGGTTTACTGTCTCCGGTCTTTGCTAATGAATCTGGGAGATAAACTCCTAGGTACTTGCCTTTGCGTATTTGTTTTAGTTTCCGGCTTCCTATTTTCAGTATGTTATCGGCTGTTCCTCTAATTTTTTCTTTGCCTGGGGCTCTTATCATCACTCCAAGGTGTGGAACCATAAAATAAGAGGAGTGTCCAAATTTAAAGGAATTTATTTATAAGAAGGGGTTTTACAATATTATAACGATGAAAACTCTATTATTTTTCGATGTAGTCCCCCTGCCTAGATCTGGAAGCTTGCTTATACCTTCCTGGAAGAAGACGTATTATTACGTAAACTTTTAAAAACCCTTACCACCACCATATTTAGAACATCAAAATACGTATTTCGACAACTACGCTGCCATCTTCAGTAGGAACTTGAACTAACTAAAGTAACTTGGCTGAGGAATACCTCTCGAGCTAAGCCCTTCACCAAGCCAACAATTGAAGTCCTTTGCTTATTTAGCTAAACTACCGTCTCCAATCAATCCTATTATTAATCTGCAGGAAATGACCGACTTTCTGTAATGGAAATCAACAAATAGCACCCATTGATAATCCCATAAAATATTGCCATCACGTTACCGGCGCACAACACAGTTTTTCTTTATTGGCTTTGGAGATGTGGTGTGATACAATTGCATGCTTGCACTTTTGATCTAGGATCTAGGAATAAAATAATATAATAATAATAATTCCATAAGTTGTCACAATTGTGCCCAAAAATTGATCTCCTTCTCTGTCATATTACTGCAGTAAAGAAGAAGCAGTTTGCAGACTATTCGACTTGTGTTTTTCCGTCAACAAGCGCGGAATCCAGCTGGCACTCACTTTACAATACTTAAGCTTGTTTTTTATGATGTCTTCAACACTTTTGACATAAATTTATAAACTTTGAAAAATTTGACAAACTTTCACCCGCCTGTCGTGCTGAATCAGGGCATTAACTTTTTCTTCATTTTCACGATTAACCGAGCTCATCTTACATGAGGCTTATTTTTTACACGAATTCTCCCGTCTCTGGAAGATTTCGACCACTCAAACATTCGACTTTTAGAAAGTCGCCGTATTGTGCTCCCAATTTTGTAAGAATTTCAGTCGATTTTACACTTATATTCCTAAGAAATTTTATTATTGTGTGTTATTCCACGTTAAATGAACTGAACTTTCTGATACTGTCATAATAATATTATAGAGAAACAATTGCCATGGATATGTTAACAAAAATCACGACCGACCTTTAATTAATTTAATTCTTAGACTTGTTCAGATGGGGTTTCAGCTTAAACATTCCTGTTCCTTGTAGTTTTAAATATTTCACTAATCCTAAAAGAGCTTGAAAATAGTTTTGTGCATGTTTAGGAGCCGCCCCTGATCTAGAAACTATTATTAATATTTGCTTCCTAATTAGTAAGTAAATATAATATTATTAATAATTTCAAGGTCGTGATGCGTATCAAGTTAATAAATTATCTTGAATTTATTAATAATATTTACTTATTAAGTAGTAAGTAAAGGCGAGAAAAATGCTGTCTAATTGTTTTATATAAAATATTTAAAGCTTCCGTGTACAGTTACTCAAATTAATTATACACTAAATTAAATAAATAGTTTATTGTTTTATTAATCCTTGTGGTAATACCGTTATTTGCCTTGTTAGTATGGAAGCAGAGGGAATTAACGACTGCGACCAGAAATAAGTTTAATCATATTTAAATGTCGTGAGGTGTATATATACCGGGTGATTCACGGAAGGGCCTATCATACGAAAGATAGGCAACCCGAAACAAATATGACAAGGTAGTGCGATATTTCAATTTTATAACTCAGAGATGCCTTTGGTTGTTTAAACAAAATATTTTTACAAATGTCAAAAACTGGAAAATCGGCATATTTGTAAAAGTTTATTCGCAAAAAATATGTTCGGAAAAATCAATCAATTTGTATTAACTTTAGCCATAACAGCATAGTTTCAAAATTAGCGTTTGCAATAATGATGCTTCTGGCTCTGTTTTTTTCCAAAATTTCTCAATAAGCTTCTCTTGAAGGTCCGAATTATAAGTTTTTTTTCAAAATTGAATCATAAGCGGACACAGACATAAACCCGTTGGTGGGTTCTTAGTGATTTTCATACAGGGTATATCAGAAATAGATACAAATATTTAAACCAGTAATATATTGGCTCAAGTAGAATTCAATGTATCATTCATTTTTCAAAAATTATTAAGTTTATTTTTTTAATTAGAAAATAAAATAAAATTTTGGTTAAGAACTGCTGATGATACCTGGAAAATGCATTTAAGCTGTTGAAGGTTATTACCTAAATGTAAAGTAAATCCAAAGTGGCAAACACGTAAAAACTTGTCTGGCTTGTGATAACAACAACAGACTGAATAGAAATTACTGACCTACCTAATAGTATTGGTTTGTGGCAGGTGATAAGAAAGTTTTTTGCACTTCTATCTTACTTTCCTTTGCATAACATGTCTTTGAACTCAAATTTTTGATATTATTCTGCAAACAATTATGGTCAAATTTTCAATTATTATTTTCTAATATCTTAAGAGTCCCATTGCCAAAGAAATGTTTTTTCTGGTTTGTATATATTGTAATCTACCATCGGATTTAATATTTGTACCTATTTCTGATACACCTTATATACCTTTAAATATAGTAAAAATCTTCCTGTTAATCTAAACTTCGGCTCACGGGACATTTATTTTTGAAAAACTTTATGTCAAAATCGGATAAACAATTTAGCTAGAATAAATGTCAAATTACAAATTATATCATGATTGCGTCATTCAGCTGCTAAATATACAGGCAACGCATGCAAATCCTGACCTTGTTACGCATCCATGTGAATTATTTGTCCCATAAACGTATTCGTACAGGTTCCAAATAGAGATAAAAGTTATATCACAAGACATTTAACAAATTTTCCTAGTCATTTATATGTATAACGCGGAATAATAACATGTTGGTTTGTTTCAGCAAACACATTCTTTCCAACAGAAATATCTCCCACGGTATTTTTAGATTATTTAAGAGTTTTCTTTTGACAACATTCCATACTTGATTTTTTTATTAATCTATTATGGTTCCTTATTTTTCCACATATTATGGCGTGGTTCTTTTTGAGTTGTTTCGTATTATTCCCGTATCGTCGTGCTTAACAAAGAAATCCGGATTTTTTCAGCTTTTCAAGTATTTTCAGAAGAAAAATGATTTAATGTTCTAAGCTTCTTTGAATGGATTGTAGCGTCTGAGTTGGTATTCGAGGTGCGTTTCAGTTCGCCAAAATTGCATTCAGGAGACTTTTGATATAAAATTCAGCAGTCAAAAGCGACCTTTTATGAATTTAATAATAATATAATCTGTTATATTGCTGAAATATATTTTCGTGTCTATTTATTTACGTGGTGCTGACCCAAGGCTTGCAAATTGTGGGGGATGAGGGTTTGGTGGTGAACGGACTTTATTGGATGTGGTAAAAAATTGAATTTGATCAAATATTATAAACATTAGGTATGAAGAATTAATCCTTTAGATCATATCTACAAAAAAAAATCACATTGTAAAATGTTTTTTTCGGGATGAAGATACTCTACGAGGGACCAATTTCTATGGTCCGTCTCACAGTGTTACCTGGCTACCGGATTAAATATCGACATTGACCTGTCCGTTCGCTAATAGACTGCTTAAAATGCATACTGCCGAGTGCCCCAGTTATTTTTATTCATTTTCAACATTTAGGTAATTTCCTATAGAATTAATTCCACAATCATCTAAATTATCAAATTATGAGTTATACTACCAAGATGAAATTACTTATATTGTGGTGCAACTTAAAATACTTTCTGCTTAAGCTTAAAATTGTTTGTTCGGTTTGTATGAGTTATCCACCAGCGCTTTCTTAATTACGTTATGCACATGATACACATCGCATCATCAATACAATAATGCAGTTCGAATGATCATTTGTAGGAGAATAAAAACTCCATGAGGTTAATAATATTTAATCGCTTTTAGGAAGTAGTTGGTGGAAATGTGGAAAAACCCCGTTGAACACTATGAAAAATTAATTCAAGAGTGGTGGCAACGTGAACGTGTGATTTCAGAAATAAATCCAACTATAATTACTCTTAAGTTTAAATTTAGACATCTGTTACACTGATGATAGCGATGATTATGATATATAACGGTTTACTAATCTGAATTATTATTGAAACATATTTTTTCTTACCTATTACACAGTATGCAACAATTGTGTGCTACTATTGTTATTAAGGGGACCGCGGTAGAGTAATGGTCGCAGCGCTTGGCTTCGGAGTTATTCTACCAAAGTCGCTCAGGTTCGAATCCTGAGCACTGCACTTTTCCAAGGTGTTTGTGGTGTCTGGGGCATGGGGTTTTTCAAGGGTGGGGCATGTTAGACCTGTGAATAGCACGAAATGTGCTGAGCCGGGATAAGCTGGGTGGGATGGGAATCTTAGAGTTGCCTTTGGCAACTCCATGATTCTTTAAAAAAACTATTGTTATTATTCGACATTACAAGTTGTAGAGACCGTAATTAATTATATACGAATTCGTAACAAATGGTAAGTAATACTAAATTTGTCTCGCTTCTATGCATTACTCAAACACCAACAGAATTTGAACACACGAAATAGTTACGTCTATGTTGAATACGCTATGACTAATAGCGTGAAATACAGCCAGTACTTGAATGTCGAAGAAATTTATATGCGTTAATCCGGTAGCAGGTAAACCTCTGAGACAGAGTATAGGCAGTAAATAATAGGAGTAACAAATTGTTTTTTTTTACATTTTTCTGCTAATTTCGATTAACCTTCTTGTAAAGATACTTCAACACTTTTCTTGAAACTCCAAATATTTATCACCTGTTGCTTCCACTTCAGAATTGTTCAGAAATTTTCCACTTCTTAATTGTTGCTTTAGATGTTTAAATAAGTAACAATCGATAACCATTTGGTCAGCGTTATAGGGTAGGTGGCTGATCTCGAAAAAGCAACGATCAGCAATAGCTCGTGCGAGTAGGTGTTGTCGTGAAATAGTGATAACTGCGGTAGTTAACTTATCCTAATGTTTCTTCTTAATTTTTTCACACAGTTACCATATAAAGCTGGTTCAATATTCACCATTGCTTATAGGTTTTAACTGTGAGTAATCAATCCAAAGAATTCTTTCGGCATCTCAAAACAGTTATCCCATTACTTTGCGTGAATTCCGTGATTTGTAATTAAATAAGAGGCCTTACTTGTTGAAAATTATACAAGAAAGTAATTGGTTCTTGGTTTTTGCATAAATATAAATATTATATTTACAAACGCACAATATGTACAAAATAGGAATTCTTTTAAATTTATTTAGTACTATTTTTTGATTTCCTTCCGATTTCCATTAGATTTCTATCCAACTTTCCTTTGAATCCTCGATAAGTTCTCTAGAACATATTTTTGACATCTTTCGAACTTCCCATGTACATAGTTATTTCTGACTTTCTATGATTTTTCATAGATATCTCCAGAACTTCTGGCAGACTTCCCCAGGATTCTTCACGTACTTCCTCAAGATTTCCTACACATTTTGTGACTTCAGAACCATTTCTGTGACATATGACAGATTTGCCTCTGATTTATCAAATATTTTCCTGTGACTTATCACATACTTCCCTCCGACTTCTTACATACTTCCATCTGACTACTCTAAGGTGTTCTTCCTACTTATAACCGACTTACTTCTGACGCATCACAGCCTCCCTCTGACTTCCTTCGGAACTTCGCGTAAGCTCCCCGCGATTTCTCTTGACATATCACAGATTTCCTTCTTACATCACATATTTTGTTCTTTACTTTATCACATATTTCCCCCTGCTTTATCACATCGTTCTTTCGACTTCTCACATACATCCATCTGACTTGCCCTAGGTTTCCTCCCTCCTTATAACAGACTTACCTTTGACTCATCACAGCTTCCTCCCGACTTCTTTCATACTTCTCACAGATTTCTCCCGCCTTTTTATATATTTCTGTCTTTATCATAAACTACTTTCTAAGTGATCACAGACTGCCCGTGCCTTTTGATAGGCTCACCATGACGTCTTGCAGATTTCCCACTGACTACAGACTTCCGATTTTTTACTGATTTCCCTTGACCACTCACAGACGTTCTCTGAGCTCTCACAGATAACCACGACTTTCTAAAGACTCCCCCTGCCTTCTCAAAGACTTTCCTCTGACGTCTTTTGGGATTTTTAGAAATCTCTCTATAACTTGTCGCAAATTTCCCTCTAAATTCTCACAATTTTTCCCCTGATTTCTCACAGACTCTCCTCTAACTCTGTCCGAATTTCCCTTTGACTACCTTTTAATACTTTAACTTCATCACGATGTATCGAACTGACTGAGTACTTTTCTGTAATATCCCTAGGAGACTACTGCAGGGTTTTCCATTGTCATCACCAGAAATTGTGTGGTAGTTTACACCGACTTTCCTCTCCTCCGGATTTGCAATTGACTTCCCGAGAGCATCCATTTCAGTTCTTGAATTATTCACAATTACATAGTATTTTTCCAGAATTTTCTAGAACCTTCAATTGACTTGCCCAGGACTTTGCTCTAGCTTCTCTATTTTCTGCCTCAGAGCTTCCCTTTGCCTTGTCATGATTTCCAATGGATTTTTGCCTCTGAATTATTGTGGAACTTCTCTTGAAATTCTTCATTTTCGCAGGGCTTCCTTTAACCACCAAACTGTCCTTGCGGTTTATTCCTTGACAATCTAGTTTTTACTTTTGGTTTTAAACACAAAAGAGTGTAGTTGTATCTCGGGCTTGGCGGTTTAAATTAAATTAAATTAAAATGTGCAAACTTGTTTTTACACTTTGCAAAGTAACCGTTCCGTTTTATACATCTGTATAATTCATTTCTGGAACACGTTGTATAATAACGGGGTTGCTGGTATTAAAGCTTTATGATTAGCAACAATTTGGTATGCGAGTAGTAAGGCCAATTAAACGCAAATTACTTTCATCTTGGAAAGTTATTCGTAATATATATCTATCTGTTTACGTATAGCACAAAAGTTAGTTTGTTCTGCACTCTCATGTCGGGAGAGACAAGATAATGAAATGTAATGAGAAAAGAGAATGGAGTAACTAAGTATTAGTCTTGTTGGCTGAGAAACAACGGGAAAGTGCAAAGTGGGAAAAAGATAGAGCGCAGTAAAATGGATGGTGGAGATAAAAGGGGTAATAACACCGCAAAATACAAGACTTAATTAAGGGACTTCTGCGATCCTAACACGCTTGACTTCACAGTAAGGGCACTATTTATTCGCTCGGATCACCTACGACCCAACTTCTGCTGCTTTATGTCACTACTTGCGTCGAGACCGGCAATTTTTGCTCTTCTTTACACATAACACATTCACGTGAACAGTTAAGTTAACGAACATGCCCTACAGTTCAACATAAAACCCTGACGACACGAAGTAATCCATTTTTATGATTTGACGAAATCGAGAAACAACAAAGTTGCTGTGCCTTCGAGCTCGCGGATATGCACCTTATTTCCGCATTCTTCAATATTTCCGGAATGCGGATCAAGTTTCCTAATATATTACGAAAATTTGAGGTTAAAGTCGATACACTTCTTGCGTTGAATTGAACCGACGCAATAAAGTCGCTCTTTATGAAGACGGATGTGCACATTTTCTTCAAGCCATTTAATTTAGTACGTGTGCAGACAATTTTGATTAAACGTAGTTGTAATTAGGAGCTGAAACAGCAATTGCATGCACAGAAATCATGCTAGTTAAATAATTAGTATGATAGGTCGATTGCAGTAAATCAAGACCTCTTGAAGTTATCAGTAGATTCTTGGTTGTGCTGGCAACCCTAACAAAAGGATGATGCCGATATACTTTTATCAAAATGAGAGCGAAACAAAGAAGTTAAAAATAATTGTAATTACTCGGAGCTATTCTACGAGCAGATAATAAGAAGTGTTATTTTATATATCGAACAGTTTTTGCCAATTAAGAATTATATAGAGCGAACAGCAAATAGGAATTGGCGTTTCTATAGTAACATTCGTACAAGCACACCAAACATGTATACCTAATATCAGACTACTGAGTTTTACACACACAGTTTGAGATGATAGGTAACAGAATCGTGGAAATATTTTAGTTGGATTATGTATATGTTGGATATTTAAATATAGTAACCAGTTGATTGGAAGAAGAGGATCAATACCTTAGCCACACTAAAGAAAACGAATAAAATACTCATTTCATGTCACTTATTTGGTATTACTATACATTTGAAATTGTTTTTTCTTATTTGAGAAACATATTTGTTTGTAATATTAAACCCAAAACACATCAAATCCTTAAGTGCCGCTTCATATTTTAACATTTTGTTACACTTTTTTGTATTTCGATAATTCAACCAAGTGGTTCCAACAAGAGGACACTACCTTGCCATCATAGTCGCCTGACCACAGGCCCTAACCATCATAAGTCGGGCTATAAAATGCTTATTTATATACAGGGATTTTTTCTTTTTAGTATCCCTTGCCTATGTATACTTAAAAAAAAACCTTCAATTACGCCTATTGTGTAGGCAACCAACCATACGACAACTGAAGCGTGCTGTGACCAAAACAATCAAATTAATTGAATGTTAAAAAATAAAATTAGTTTTTATTTGTTGCCTTCTTGCGTTTTTTATACAACCATGTACAGTAAAGACGAAAAAGTGGAAATTCTAATGTGGTATCAGAATGGTAACAGCTTAAGAACTGTGAGAGACTTATTTTCACTAAAATATCCAGAAAGACCTATTCCTTGTATTCGAACCATACCAACAGTTGTTAGAAAATTTAAATCAGAGGAATGCGTAATAAATTCCCATAAAATAATAACTAAAAGTAATCACGTTTTAACCGAAGAAATGAAATTAAATATTTTATGCTACGTTGAAGAAAACCCCATAGTATCACTACGAGAAATAGGTTCACATTTTAATGTTTCTAGAACCTCGGTATTTATAACACTAAAAGAATTTAAATATAAATCGTACAAATTTTCAATTCACCAACAACTATTCGATGGAGACAAAGAAAAAAAGAACAATCTTTTGTGAAACATTCTTTAATTTGCTGAATGAACATGAATACATTTTAAATAAGATAGTTTTTAGTGATGAAGCAACTTTCACAATAAATGGAGAGATTCACAGAATTCACAAAATTTTCGGTATGTATTATAATTCCTCATCTATCCAATATCCTGATAAACTTATTTCTTAGATATTGGTCCCGCACTAACTGCCATTTACAAAATTTAACTCACATTCAATACACTGGGAAAGTTAACGTATGGCTAGGAATAGTTGAAAATGAGCTTATCGGTCCATATTTTATTGATGGTAATCTCAATACAGCCAAATTTTTAGAGCTATTAAGGAACGACATCATTCCGCCAATAGATAATTTAAACATCGATGACCCGTGGTTTCAGATGGATCTCCGCATTCCACGAATGCTATAAGAAACTTTCTAAACGACAGGTTTCTAGGACGTTGGATAGGAAGATTCGGTTCTTTGCTGTGGCCCCCGCGTTCTGCATATTTGTCGCCCAATGACTTCTTTGCTTGGGGATATCTGAAATCAAAAATTTATACAAATATTCCAATACAAAGTATTGATGAATTAAAAGATCGCATACGTACCGAATGCAATAGCTTGAATTCCGACTTTCTTGCGAATGCTGTGCGTGCTTTTCAACACCGTTTAGGTTATTGTTTAGAAGTAGAAGGTGGCCATTTCGAATACTTGTTGTAACTGTTCTTTTATTTTCATTTCCGTTTTCTGTTATTGATATTTAATGTTTTACAATAATAATCGTCGTTGTTGTTCAACTCATTTTGATTTACTGATTTAATATAAACACTGCATCAACATAACCTTCATACTCAAATAATTCACAGCTACAGTGACGTTAGCTTCTGTTTTTTAGTTGTGGGTATAGTTGGTTGCCTACACAATAAGCGTAATTGACGCGTTCTTTTTAAGAGTATACATAGGCAATGTATACTAAAAAGAAAAATTCCCTGTATGTTACATACGTTTACATTTATTTCTGAGGTGGATATTTTTATTTAATATAATACGATTATTATATGTGGTTAGATTTAA
The DNA here is from genome assembly GCA_014611495.1 of Limonius californicus. Classification (NCBI taxonomy): domain Eukaryota; kingdom Metazoa; phylum Arthropoda; class Insecta; order Coleoptera; family Elateridae; genus Limonius; species Limonius californicus. Next base: position 13,946 of record JABXWE010014209.1, read on the forward strand.
TTTTATCGTTTGGAGGTTATGTAACATTAATAGCGAACCCATCGAAATCCCATAATGCGATTATATTGAGTAGCTGCACTGTTTACGTGGATAGTTTAACATTTTTAATCCATTTTGCGGTATTCGAATAAATTAATCAACTGATTCGATGAAGAGGATCAACATCTTGGCCATCTTAGTTATCTGATCACATTTCTCTAAACTTATTTGTAAGGTACGTTATATAACATATTTAGAACACCCTAGATATGGCTGATTATAAAGCGTATTCAATACTTCTTGTCATGTTTCCTATGAATTAATAAGTTAAACAATATTAATAATAAGTTCAACCTACTGTTTTTACACAGTAATGATTACAAAATCTCTGGTTATAAATATTAATTTATAGTTAAATATATTTTCCTCATTTGTAGTTTGTTTTTAAACGTAATAAAAGTAATTACTCGTATTGTGTAGAGCGATAGTTATCGACATTTTATTCCGCTTTCCATATAAATATTCGGTATTTTAAAATATTGATTCAACAATTGATTGAGATTAGAGGACCACTACGTAAGCTGTCTTGGTCTCCTGACGTATTCAAATAAATTCACCAACGGACTCTAAGAAGAGGATCAATGTCTGCCCGTCTTAGTCACCTGACCACACTTCTCTAAATGTATTTGTAGCGTACGTTATAGTACGTCCTTAGAACATCCTATATATAACCGATTATAAAATATGTTCATTATTTTTGTCGTGCTTCTTTTAACATATTAATTATACTTAGTGACATGGAAATCGCAACACCAAGAAGGGGTAGGAATTTTTTGATCAAACTTGGCAGGTTTAACTACTAAAAGGTAGCAATTGATTAAAATTTTAAAGATAAAGAACAAAATATAAACATAATTTTTATTAATAAAGGGTTGGTCACACTCCCCCATTCTTCGTGGCATCGATTCAAGCAGATGGTCGATTTCCTCTTGAGGTATTGTGTCCCAAGCAACCTGTATTTCGTGCTGTAGAGCTTGCAGCGGCTGTGGAGGATACAGCTTAAGTTTCTCAGTCTTCTCCCCATAATGTCCCAAACATGCTCGATGGGCGAAAGATCAGGATATCGGGGTGGCCATGGCAAGAGATTGACATTATCCTCTGCAAATCGGTCCATAGAACGTCTTGCAATATGAGGACGGGCATTATCCTGCTGGAAAAGTGGGTCTTCCAATTGCTGGAGAAATGGAAGAATATGTGGTTCTATCACCCCATCCACATATCGCTGGGCGTTCATATTGCCTCGGATGAATAACAAACGGGACCTACTCCTATAAGTTATAGCACCCCATACCATAATCCCCACAGTTTGGTGCACATGCCTCGCAACAAAAAATTCAACATTGCGACGTTCCCCACGTGTTCGCCTGACCCTCATACGGCCAGCATACATCCCCAAACAGAATCGGGATTCATCACTGAACACCACTTTATGCCACTCTAGGTTCCAGTGCAATCGCAAGCTACACCACTCCAAACGTTGCTGAGCCGTTAGTGATAACGCAATATGTGGCCGATAGGATTGCAAGTCAAAGCTCTGATTCTGCGGTAAACCGTTCGAAGGGTTACAGGACGACCTTCGTTAGCTAACCATTGATCGGCAATTGATCTGGTACTGGAGAATCGGTCTCTTGTTGCCATAAATCGAAGGCGGTCCTGCACCTCATTTGTTCTACTTCGCCCCCCGGTTCTTCTTCTGTGACGTTCCTGACCCTTCCTAGTCCATGCCTGAGAGCAGCGCGTGATGGTGGATTGGTTCCGGTTAAGGCGATTTGCAATTTCTCTGAACGAAAAACCATCTTCGCGCAAACCAACAATACGACCTCTGTCGAATTCGCTTAATTGGCGGTAATTTCCACGTTGGCGCACTCTAGGCATAATCACACCCTCAAAACAAACGATCAAAAGCGAAAACAATAAAGAATTGAACAAAATCTCGCAAAACATACACCTGATAAAATTGTTAGAAAAAACTGAAGGAACTGTCGGATAAGCCATTATCACTTGATCCATATAAAAGAAATTTTAATCAATTGCTACCTTTTAGTAGTTGAACGTTTTTGCTAAGTTTGGTCAAAAAATTCCTACCCCTGCTTGGTGTTTCGATTTCCATGTCACTGAGTACATAAGTTAAAATAAGATTAACACAGTATTATTAATAATTTCAACTTGTTTTTAAACAGTAATGATTACAAAATGCTTTATTGTAAATATATTGTTAAATTTATTGTATCATTTGAAGATCATTTATACATGTAAGACAAGTAATATGTTATAGTTATCAATATTTTATTCCACTTACTAAAAATGTTCTGTATTTTAGT
>JABXWE010014210.1:0-26761 GCA_014611495.1 Limonius californicus
TTGTTTTCCGTCATCTTTGGTTCAGTCCAGTCTTTTATTTCTGCTAGTTTTTTGGAGTTTGTTGGTGTCTACCAGTCCTCGTGGTGTTTCTAAGTGTTATGTTTAAATCTTCCTCTTCTGGGGCTTTACTTTCTTTGTTGAAGGGCACTAGGATTGTTTGCGCCCAGTTTTTCTTTTTAGGTATTGCTCCCCTGGTGGGGCTTGATTCTTCCTCATCTGTGGACCTGTTTCTTTTCTTTGGATCCTCCGTTTCCTTGTTCGGTATTGTTTTCTTTGTTTTCTTAGTTTCTTTTTCTATGTCTTCTAAGTTCCATTCTTCTCCATTTATTAGTAGTTTATTCTTCCTAATTACTGCTCGTAGTCCCTTTTTCCTAGCATCCATCATGTATGGTATCAGTTGTTTCTTCCTTTCTCTTGTCTTCTTGTCGAGGTCATCGCTTAGTAGTAGTAATAATAAAATCGGAACCAAACATTTGGCCAAATGGCCAACTTGATGGGTACTGTTTTTGTAATAAGACTATAGTCACTCTTTCTTGCATTTTCCACCCTCGGAACAACTTTACTATACATTTTGCATGCAACAAAGTGCATCTTTTGGAAATCAGAGAGCAATTTCTAAGTTTTATTTTTCCCAACTAGTTCAAAAAGTTTGAAAAAATCAAATCAAAATGACAGTATTTATCTGTTAACATTTTTCAAAGCAAAACTGTAATATTTTGATCGATTGCTTTAGAGCCAATAAAAATAGTATACCCGCTTTGCAAATACATCATGAATATTATCCCAATCGATACGAAACAACTCATTTTATTTTTTTGAAATTTAAGAAGTCGGAATTTTAGAGCGCCCAAGAGAAACTCCTAATATTATCACAATTTCATATAAATACTAAAATGTTACTTATCATTTTCTTAGTTTATTTTACAAATTTTCTTAAGAACTGAATTAAAATTGAATACTTACTGAACTTACCAACTGTTATAACTTTTAATTTTGATTTTAAAAATATAGAATTTAGCGAGTGTAAAACCTTTAATACACTCCTTATCGGACTGGGTAAAAAATTGACTGTATACACCCGAAATTGTATTTGATTCTTTTGACCAAGCTTGTTTCACATTAGTAGAAGTTTTAAGAACACTTCGTGTTTAATTTTATATAGAAAATTGACATTACCTGCTGCTAAGTGTTTGTGTTCAAATTTACTCATCAAAAAAGTACACAGACATCAAGCCATTTGCGTTTATCTTATATGTTTAACTGTGTATTCCGCATTTGATTAGTAGTCACCCATACTCACCTATGTACTATGTATCTTAGTCTGGTATGTCACTATCTAGATGACCAGACCAATTTGATCAATACCCAAGCAATTCTGATTAAGTGTAAACCATATTTGAAATTCACCTCGGATGGACTTTTTAGAGAACTAGCTAATAGTATTACAACAAGAAACTATAATACACACACGGAAAAAAGTCAGGTGTATACGACATACAATAGTGTTGGTACGTAACTCTCTTATGGCGACTGCCAACACAGAATTATACGAGAACAGCTATGCGAATTTCTCTATTGATTTGTTATTACTAACTGGTAACTGATGCTTACAGAAAGAACAATACCACGTGAAATATCATACAAGCCATATATTTGGAAACAATATTATTAACATACGGAAAACAAAATAACGGCTATCCTAGCTTGTATCGATTTTCTGCCTTACAATAGTCACTTAAATAAATTTGTATTTTGAATATACGCACAACTCTGCAATAAATAACAGAATTCTCAACCAGCATGCATGCCAAAACTGGGACCTTGGCAGAATTCGTCATGTAGAATATATTTATGTTTATCGTGTGTGAAACAGCTTTAAGCAAATTCAATTGTTTATGTAATTTTTACTATAAAGTATACAGGAAGTTTCATAGTAAATACTCGTACCGTACCACATTTTTATTAATAATTTTAAAAAGTAATGTAAATGTAGCAATAATAGCAATATAATGTGTTTTCGGTTGGTGGTGGTGTGGTGGTGCATGTCTGATGAACGATCTAACAAATTTAAAGCTTGCCCCCCCTCGTTGTGGTTCTAACACAACCCATAATGTGCTTCTATCCGGAAGCAACAGAAATTTCGTTTAAAACACCAAAGTACCAGTGCTATCTTAGTTAATGTTAGTGAAAGGTGAATAAAGAGCAATAAAAATTCCTAAGTTAAGATACACTAGAAATGTCAAAACAGATTGTAAACGTGAATCAGAGGAGGTTTTTTAAGTATAGCGGTATTGTTTTTCTTTCATTGACTGAAATTTCTGTTTTCAAGAGATTTGTCTCTAGATATACCACTCTAACCTAAAGGGGGAACTAACTTTTAGTACTAATTTTTCTCGAGCAAATTTACTTTATTATAAGGGAGACACAAGCATATTTTAAAATTTACTAAATCCTAAATGATTTCTTAAGAAAACTATTTTCAAAGCAACTGGATCTTACTGCTACAAATAATGACCCCCACATTGCCTTAATACAAGATTACATTATAATTCATTGTCCTTCTGTACTTACTGTAACTATACTGCCTGCAGCGATCAATTAATTAGTTTTGCCATTTCGAACGCTCTTAGCAATATTAGCAGCTCATTCGATCAAAACTACTTAAAAATAAATTCAAGGCGATTAAACAGGAGATATACAACTTTAAATAAATTAATAAGAAATTAAATTTGAGGTTCATTTACATATATCATGCTTGATACCAGTTGAAGACAAACTAAACAACTGTTAAATTGTTACTAATTTTGTACGATAAAGAATACAGTGTTCTATTCAGCCAGTGCCTGATTTACAAAGCACTGCTTGGTTTACTGTTTTCAATTCCTTATTTGTTTTTGATATTTACTGCATGGAATAAATACAGAACCACCTATTATTTATTTATAAAGTTAGACGATATATATTATTAATTATTCCATTTAATAGGCGGTGGTTGGTGTCATTAGTCGCCGAAGATGTCTTATTTTTCGAGTTAATTCTTTTCCCAGAAGGCATTTTACCATGGATATACTGAATGGCGCTTTACAATATTTTCCATTATTTTTGTGACTGTAAACTACTACTCAAAAACTATGGTATTTTATCACCTATACAACTTGAAAACCGGATGTACATAATTATTTGAATGATATTTTAATAAATACCAATCTTAAACCGATAAGGTTATTCGAAAGGTTCTTCAAAACGCTTAGGCAGTATGTAGAAGAAATTTTTCTCAAGAGTAATATCAAAATGAAAACATCAGTAGGATAAACGGCAGTACCTTTAGTAACAATTGATAGAATTATATTGCATAGTTTATATGCGAAATGTTCATGTCCTCTAAAATAAATTAAGAGAACATGGGAATTAAGTTAGTAATAATATACAAACACGCAAATAAAACCCTTGTCGGTCTTATGAAAATGTGAAATACGCACTTCAAATTCAGATTTAAACTTACTTTGCCATTTTCTCACTGTGGGGGACAGAGAATGTAAACTAAGAAGGTTAATTTCTATGTAAAATAACAACTCCAAAATGTTTGCAGGCCGTAAACGATATGGTAAACATACGAATTTCGGTACGTTTATTAGATAAACTAATTATAACGACAAAACACTAAAATTAGAGATGTTCTGAATGCTATTCCACAATATTTTGGTATAATTATTTACTTGTGGGGCAACCTTAACACATACACACTACCCATGCAATAACCTATACCTACTGAAACTCAATTGTGTGCATCAAATAGTAGATGCAAGTTTTAAAACATTTTTTTTTGGAAAAATTAGCTGCATAGCTGGTAGTGAATTATGTGCAAAAATTAATTGCCCCAAAATATTTTACTATCATTCAGTACATCTCTACCTAAAATTAAAGAAAAATAAAAAATGTTACAATACCATTGTACTCACCGCACACCACCCGGTCGAAGGGACTCATCCAATCTGAAATACATTCGGAGCGAATTAATAGATATCACCCAGCAACAACTTTTAATTAATGCATGTGTGGAATTCCATGCGTTTTCGAGAGAAAGTAATATGTAAATAGTTTCCGCTTTTGCTATCATTTCTAATATTTAGAAATACGTTATATTTATCTAGAAATGCTAACGTTAGTGATTATGATGTGTAAATGCACACCTATTGCAATCTAATCATACAAATGTATGTACAGTAGCGATGATATTTTCATTGTGTTTATCAAAACATAGGTATTTGGTAGGTACCTACATTCTATTCAGCATAATTTAAAATGTAATTTGGTACTTCACTTCCTCTTCAGTTTAATAATTGTTGGCTTAAATTGGCCTTCCAGATTATCGATTGCATGTTCATTACACCTAAATGTAAAAAACAAATATTTTTATATATTATTATCTAATAATTTTTGACAAAAATTGTTTTAAAAAATACATTTTGAACTTTGACGTTAAGCAAAACCAAATATATCTTCCCAATTATGAGAATCGTTACGCCGAAGATTGATCGATATGGGTGGCGTTCAACATTTTGATCTTGAATGTTGGAAACTGGACACAGCCAAAAAAGAATAACCCCAATTAGGTATGCCTTTATTGCAGTCAAAAGTTTTTTAATTAGCTCAATTAATAGGTACTTAACATAAACTGTTTGTAAAATAAAAACTAAAAATTATTTTTCCACAATTAAGATATCGTAATAAGTTTTGAACCTGTTGTTGTACTGCGAGTTCCTAACCACACATTTCTTACTCTACATAACTGCATCCCAATCGCATAATACCTTTTAAGAATACCCTGTATAATGAAATTCTTTTCAACGAAGGAAATAGTATAACTTAATTATTTTAATTAATATTCAAACTAGTGCCTTCAAAATTAGGCTATCAATTATTGCAATTAATCATTAGATACTACAATATTTAATTAAATTAGTTAATATTCAAGCTAGTGCCATCAAAATGAAAATATTGAATAGTGCAAAGGGTAATGTTTTGTTATTAACTATAATATATTTCATAAATATAATTATTTCATTAAATATTATAAATAGTGCCGTAAAAATGTTAACAGAACTGGTGAAAAGATCCGTTACTCATACCAAATCGTTTGCAATGCGGGGAGGCTTTTTGTTATAAGGCTGAACTGCTTCATTTAGAATTTGTAAATAAATAATAAACACTCGTTATAAGTTGATAACTGTTTTAACGACGTGATCATTAATGTAAGGTTGCTTGTTTTTGTGCTAATACGCTTGGATGATGCCCAGCAGCTGGAAAAAATGGAAAATAGTAATATGCACATTCACAAACGTTAAATCTTTATAACGATTGATATTAATTATTCACTGTTACTTTAATGGTTTATTGCCCATCTACGATTGCATAAGTACTGTTATTCATTATTTTAATGACTATTTAGCGCTGAATTTTTGTTACACAATTGATGCACACTAACTATCCCCATATTACCCATTGTTTTCAGTTAAAGCAAAATTAAAATACGATTCATAAATTATAAAGTCATTAAGCAGGTAAATTTATTGTCTTTAAAATTATATATTCATTATGACCACACTCGCATAAAAATTTCAAGCTTGTCGAAGCATATACTCAAGAGCGTTTTTACTAATAGCAATGCATAACTAAATTGTTTCGAATGTTTTTTTTTGTTCTTACATGAAACGGCCAAACGTCCCTCAAAACATATATTTAAATTACTTTTGCAAGAGGAAGGGCAAGCAATTGAAATGTATCGTGCAATGGACACTGAAATCGACGTTGTATATGCATTGAAAGTACATTTTATGACTAGCTTTATTGTTATTGCCCGCTAAGTGGCTATTAAATGCGCGTTTTATTGGAGTTTTTGAACACAAAAGTCCAAATTGCGTCTACTGCAACTCCTTGTATAATATATAGTTATTATGTCTTTGCTATGTTAACAGACTAGTAAATAAACAATAAATTTAGTGCAAGTAATCTAGTAGGTTGAAGCTCATACTGGAGAGGAAGCAATCCGTCGCTAGCGGCGGTTCGATTCCTGTATCCAAGGAATCGCTGTTAAAAGACTACAATTAGGACTAATAATTAATATTAATCTAATCTTATTAATTATTAAATTGTAGTAGTATTGTGTTTTTAAATTAAGTTTGTTTTGAAATTGAAACGTACTAGAATTTAGTTTCGAACAAATATTTTAAATTTATTAACATAAACTAAGCCTGGACTTACCGGTAATCGACATCCAGGGGTATCTGGGTATGTCTGGAAGGGGTTGACCACCTGGTGCCGTAGGTTGCGAACATGAATTAAGTGGGTCAACGACAGCACTAGCTGCCTGGTGGTAAAATTGTGCCGCTACAGCCATGGAAGCCGATGCTGCACTTACTGAGCTTGCAGCTGACACCGCGGCCCCATTTTGATGATGATGGCCCAACGTGTAGTTAACCATAGAGTCTGTGGGAGCTACATTACTTGTTAAACCAGCAGTATACCTGCAGGATTTGTCGTTTGCGGCGTCTACGGCGGCGGCGGCGGCTAGTGCGGCGGTGCTACTCGAAGAAAAGGCGCCGGGAACCATTGTACCAGAGGCGGCGGCAGCACCAAACGCAGCTGCTGCAACCGCCTGTTGTTGATGATGGTGATGCGCGGCTGCGGTGGCGGCGGACACGTAGGGATACATTCTGGAAGCGGGAGATGTTGAGGACGCACTACTGCTGGAATGCTGCGGGGAAGAACCGCTTGGAGAACCGGAAGAACTGTAATTAACAACGGAAGCGAGACTGGCTTCAATACTGGAGGTAGTAGAAGGACTCTGGAATAATTGTTGATGATGGAACTGTTGGTGATACTTAGGGAGCATACTATCAATAATGAATTTGGAACTCATTGCTGATGGGCAATGTTCCGTTCACTGCACCGCGCACTGGATGTCATAGTCCATAGTTTTAGCACAGCACACGCTTTACGACCGCACACTTAAAAGCTATTTTGACAATGTCGTTTAACCTTATAGCAGAGAATTTCTTACACGTTCTTCTCCTATACTTCTTCGAATCCTTTATGACCCATGTATGTTCAGTCTATAGCCCTCTATGCCTTATCCGCGGTACTAGAGCGGTAATGGCGCCCCTCCACGACGACGCCAATCGGAGCAGGTGCGGCTTCGTCCAATGGGGGTCGACCCTTTACCACGCGACGTTCGATACACGCCGGCCCCACAGTACCACACTGTAGACCGTACGTGTTGGGACTACTATTGATGAGGCTACGCTAATCGTAGTCATCCTTATGCACATGTTTAGAATTTGTTTTTTTGCATTACAATTATTGTGCAAGCTCAGTATTCGCAATGACTAGCAATTACTATTACTGTAAAATTTAATTCCTAACGAATTATTAAATTAATTTTTGAAATGTTATCCGCTGTCGCAACCGAACGCATACGGAACCCTCTCAACATCGCCGCGTATCGGCTTGCTGTCGTATTCTGTTCCAACTTTACCGAGTAAATGCTTGTATTAATTTCTACAGCGATAGTATTCTTCTAAAGGGCATCAGAGGCGGGCACACACATACTACATTGCTACAGCATATCAACGAAAATACGAAAACTTACCCAAGCAGAGTGAAATTTTTCCCATGGGGGCCTACGTGCCTGTAACAAAGAGAACGGTGAAATTTATTGCGTCGTATACTCACTTTTATGTTTAATTAGATTCGAATATCTGTTAATTTAAACTCGTAAATTTTAAATGCAATTAAATAACTTTCATTAACAACTTGTATACACATTACACGGCATTCTTTTGACGACTGGCATAGTTGCACTGGCAATAAAGCTGCAGTCGCACTTCAGAATAAGTCATTATTGTTTTTTGTAAAAGGCATTCTGAAAGTTGAAAATGCGTAATGGTTTCAGTAATAGGGATTATCTGTTACATGACCAATCGAGACTTACACTTAAACTTTAAATAGTTATCTAGATAAGATTTTTTTCTTATATGTAGGTAATACATTGGCTGAAAAGTATGTAATTCCAGATAAAATTCGTACCATTGAATGAATGCTTTTTTTTAATTACGGGTGTATTCGGTAACTTCATATGAAATATTTTATGTTGTAATTGCAATTATAATTATTTTTAAAAAGTGTTGATTTCGATTATGCGTTTGCGTAATAGTCTTGTTGTTAAACTGGGTACAATCAAAAATTGTAAGCTATCAGAAAATATGAATACTTGCATTGGCCAAAGCTGAATATATATTAAAAACTTAATTATATGCCAGTTTTTATGAAAAATATTGATTTACATATTTTTGCAATTTAATACGAACAAGTTCTGTAGCCTCTTTTTATAGCAATTTATGTATTTAAAGATTTTCAGTAGCTAATATTCTGAGTATTTATAAACATTTTGGGAATTTTAGCAATCGTTTGCTGCTCTTAAGCCGGATGTCTCAGTGCTTGTTCTTTAATCCTCCTTATTCGTATCTGTTTCTAGCAAATGTTGAAGGGTAATAAATCTTTGGTTGGTTTACACCTGATTATAACAACCATAATCTCTGTACATCCTTCTTTATATATTTTCTTACAATATGGGTATTTTTGCAAGTAGCAGTTTGCCAACATGTATAAAAACAAATTTTTATTAGCCAACAAAATTGTTAGGAACTTATAAAACTCCTCTCTCCAAATTGGACTATAACAATATTTATTAATACAATTTATAAAATCAAGTTTATTATGTCAGCGGAGCCAAATTAAGAGAAAGTAATACGTTAATTTTTATATCTTATAGCAGGCTTTTCTTATTGTGCAGTTATACACATAATGTACACAGTGTTAAATTTATTTGTGCAGTTCTACATTTAAAGTTTGCACTTGTAAAATAAAAAAATATATATATTCGGAAATTAAGGGGTTTATATATTAAAGCAAAGAGAATAAATAAAATAGATTTTCTTCTAACGATAAAATAATAGATCTTTATTGAGATCGTAAGTTACAAAAATAACATCTAATAAAACTTGTTGGTCTTTATGTTAGGAACCGTGATCTCTTTTGGATAGACAGTGAAGCACCACTAGAGGTTTTGGGTCCTAATTTATTAATGGGGCCATATTGTAGTGGACACATATACGTTTTCTATTTCTACTAAAAGCCTGTGTCTTGTTTTACTTTTCAACAAGAACTGGCACTAACTAGCCTTTCAACAACCGCGCTATGCGGTTTTGCAACCAATATTTTAGCAAATGTAGTGGCTAGTTTAGCATCCATACATAACCGGTAGAAACCTATTTCTGTCTAGTTTTGTGCAGTTCGAAACTTTCGTTAAAAAGGCTGTCTTTTAGGACTTTAATTTCATAAAAATGAACATATTTTTTATTTAATCTCAATACCTTTTCAAGGTTTACATCTAAATTAAGGGATTTATGCTGCACCAAATGCTGATTTTTCTTCGTCAATATTCTTGGGTGATGCAGATAATAATTTGTAACTACACTTATCCTGTTACAGATATGCTGTGGCTTAAAAATATGCAGAATAAGTAATCACAACACACATAATTTAGCAAGTTATTTATGAAAAATTTGAAATAGTATATTAGATCTCAGAAAATGCATCAAAAAGAATAATATTTAACGGAAATTTCGATGTGGTTAAAAATTATGCTTTATAAACAGTTTAAAGTGCTAGTAGTAACACACTGATCATACGTTTAAATTTTCAAATATAAAGTAAATTTTTTGTTGGATTAATTATTATATGTGACTGAATCTAGGAAAAATAACCAAAGGAAGAAAAATCCACGAAAAAAAAATCCAAAGGAAAAAAAATTCAAACTATAATTACCTATAGTAATTATAATGAGTCGATATAAAATCCGTTGTACACAGTGTAGGTATATAAAATGTTTTTAACTGAATTCGTAATTTATTATTATTACCTGTATCAAATTGTTTTTAATTTTATCAAATTTTTGTAATATTTTCAATATATTTAATAAGCACTTGAAATATACTTATATAAAATATGCATTATACAAAATTTTACTCCGCAACTAATTTTATTAGAACTGTTGGGCATACTATTAGGTTAATTAATTAAGAAATCTTTTACTTATTTTCTGGTGTAGATAATTATATAAAATGTTTTCTCTTAGAAATAAACTTTTTTATCTTTCAATATTGTTGTCTACTTCTCATTTTTCTATTTAAATAATGTTTTTGCTAATAATGTGTTTTCTTTGCCTGTTTTCTTAACCAATAAACATATATTTATTAAATTAATAAAATACTGGGTTGCATGAACGCTCTGTCAATTGTAACAGGGGATTTTTTAAATAGAAGGTTTTAGTATTAATAAATAGTTAAATAGTATAACCAAAATAGAGATCTACCTAAGTAATAAAATATTTTTGCCCCAAAATTTTATTTTTAAGGTAGGTAATTATAAGGCAACCTTCATAAAGCGTTTGTGCAACCGGCCGTAATGTTACAAACCATGTGAAAAATTACTATAATTATAGTTTGGATTTTATTTCCCTGGATGTTTTTCCTTTGGATTTTTTTCCTGTATTTTTTTCCGTTGATTTTTTTCCTTGGATTATTTTTTCGTTTACCTCTATAAACTGCTAAATTTTGCTAACTTCGTGTTTCTGGTTTATTCTAGAGTAGATATGATATGCAACAGTATTAAGGTAGGTACGAACGATTCTCTCATTAACAATAACACTATGAGAAGGCAGTAGTTGTAATATTTTTTGGAAAATTTGACCCTCGAAGCTAGATAGTCACTGTTGTTATATGACCATTTAATTTAATTAGTTGGTAGTTATAAACAAGCTCTCATACATTATTCTTGGATTTGTTAATTATCTCACATTAGCAAAGTTTTAGTTCAAATATATAATATTTTACTGAAAATTATAGTTACTAAGATAGACAAAGTGTGTTTTTGTTAAGTCATAAAATATTTCAAAAATATATATAAATGTTGGGGCGGGGGCTAATTTACGCGAACAGTAATTCTTGGGGGTTTAATTATAAATAATTAATTTTTTCGGCTTAATTGACCTAACCCTACTGAAAAATAAATTTTTCTAATTCTGTAGTACAAATTTCGGAGATATTACGCAGAAGAACTTTGTGCCATGCTCATTAATCAAAAATGTCGCTGTAGATTGACGAAGACGCTGAATCCACAACAGGAAAACTTGTTTAGAACCAGGTTTAGAACTACAAGTCAGTGTAGGTTTGCTATAGAATAACGAAGTTTCAATCACAGTATAATGATTATACTGTGTTTCAATCTTTAGTATTTCGTTCTAAACAGGTTTACTTGTTATTCGTAGTTAAAACGTATTACATATGTAAGGAATAATTAAGTTCTATTTAAAAAGATTCGAATCTGTCGTATTTACTTTAAGCTACGGTCTTAAATAATTGTCAGACTCAATATAAAATAATTTTTGAATTGATATTAACAGGAACTTGCAAAATAACTTAAAACTGTAGTAAGTTGTAGTGGCGGACAGTGTTTACACAATTTTATATGTCTTATGTAATAGGTAGATGGTGAACAAGTTGAAATGAATACTGGTATTGAAATTATAAATTAACAAAAAAGTGTTAATGTCGCAATACATATCCATAACACACAAGTAATTATTTGTCCAATTTTTGCAAACATGTTTATCTTTTAGTAAACAAATATAAAAATCTTATTTAAGTAACCGACCTATAAAACAGCAGCATATGATAATTACACCAATAGCAATTCATATTCCTTGTTTAATATTTTCTCTTCTTCTTTATCTTTCTCGCTCCATCCCACCGAATTCTTGCTGCTACATCGTTCTCGTAAATAGCTAATTTTAAAAATTCCTTTCTTTATTGTTTCAAAAGCACCGTAAAAATAAACGGAGCAATATAATAACAATATCTCATAAAAAATCAATGACAGCATTGCACCTCATAATAGCATTCACCGATCATAAAATATAAGACTACCTTCTTCTCTTACACAGCACCCGTTACCGAGATACAATCTGGGCGAAGGCGGCTGCAAAAGATATCATAAAACTGTAAATGACCATTTTGTGGTTATTTTACTAAGTATGGTGTCATCCACAGGCCCATTGCGTCCGTCATTTGGTGTCTGGCTTAGCGGATCGCTGCTTACATCGCCGCCTCAGAAATACTATGTCAAGAGTGGAGCCGTGGCTGTAGGGCAAAGGTAATCTTACTTTTACAGGATGTACAATACTTGCTATAATCTTTTAGTATGGTTGTTTAAATGATTAGAGGGAATTACAAGAGACATAATTTTTATTGTTATTGTCGGTTGTAAATGTAACTGGTAGTGATGTCACCTTACTGATATTTCTTGTGAAAAAGCTTTGTACGTGAATAGTGAATATTATGTTTAAGAGGCACAAGCTTCGAACTGTATACACTGCTATTTAGTAAAAGCTCCCAAATTCGTATGCAGTCTCTCTTTTTACATTTATTATTTTGTATACTTCATTTGCTTGCATTACAATTTATTTTTGAATTTTTTACATTTTTTGTTGCAGAAGACAAAATACAGGGTTCAAGGAGCTGTAAAATTTGAAGTCAGAATGCATTTGGACACGCTGGTACTTCAACCTATCAATTCATCATTTTGATATAATTATTAGGTGACAATCCTGGACCTCAAGGGCTCTAGTGCTCTGAGCTTTTAAACATTTAAACTTCATCGATTAAAATGGTTGTGATACAGACATGTAATTACATTATTTCATTTAATGTGATTGCTTTGGCTTTAAAAATACACGCCTGGTAAATACTGAGGGCGGGTTGTTCAGTTGTGGTTTAAACGTGTGGTTTGGTTTGAACAGTTTAATTAGTAGCAATTGTTTTCGTAATAGTAATTTACAGGCCAAACCAAAGTTTAAGTTTAATAAATCATTACTGACCTTATTAATACTGTGACGTACATTAAGTTAATTGCTTTCTTTCTTCGGAGTTACATTAAAGAGTTGCACTACATTCGAACTTTAATTTATTCTGTAGAAAGAATTTGTATATGCTTACAATTAGAGCTGTAAAATCTGCAGCAGTAAACGTATTTACCCATAAAAACTATTTTGAATCGGTGTAGCAATATAGTATATGCTAAATAAGCTGATCAGACCAATAAATTAGGAAAAATGGTTCATTTCATTTAAATACCTCAAGCTCATTCTAATTTCTAATTTGTAATATTTCAAACTATAAAATGCATGAATATTGTAAACCATTACTATACTAAAGGTTTGTCTAAACAACTTATTATTTATGATGCAGGAGGCAGTGGCGTAGTTAGAGTTGTGTGGGCCCTGGTACAGGATATAAAATGGTCCCCACGACAATTTTATTCTGTTTACACCTAAAACCGTAGCACCTGCACTGATCAATATAAGAATCAAATTCATTTCTAATAATAGCTTACCTACCTAAACTATGTTTTTCCTCACTTTTACCTTCCTAAAACGGGCCATCATTTCTTTTATGTTAATTTTGTTTGTTCGATTTTGTTCAATTAACAGAACTGCCAAGCCAGATAAGCGTTGTTGAGACATTGTTCTTCTTAAATTTAATTAATTTTATTTAAAAATCAAAAATAGTTCTTTCAGCACTGGGTCCCTTTACAGTTCCTACACCATTGTAGCTACGTCAGTGGTAGCAGGCAATAACATGGCAAAACTCTTTATTTTAAATAAACAGTATTTCTTACGTTAAGTTGAAAGTAGTAAAATTTTTATGCACATAATATGAAGTTTGTGATTTAACTAATTGTTACACCTTCAAAAAATTAAAACATTAATCAAGTTCTGAGAAAAATATCCACTTAACATGAATTTCAAGACAAATTTCATAGCAAAGTTTTATAAACAGGAATGCAGAGGAAATCTGCCTCCTATAATTTAATATAATAATGATTGAGTTTAGAAGATATCTGTTAGATAGGTAGTAATTAGTGATTAGCGTTGTTTAATAGGTTTGTGAAGTATAATTACGGAGATTAATTGCATATTTTTTTATCATATATAATAAATATCTTTAACCTTTTTTGCTTATTAGATTCGTCCCAAGTACTTTTTCTATATTTGAAATTCACATATACACATTTGAATCCAAAACCATTTAACCAATACTATGTTTACATTTTCATCAGTTTTAAAAGCATTTGTATCAAAAAGTAAATACAAATTTTGGGTACATTACAATGACATTAATTTAGGCTACATAAGTTTACCAATACTCTGAATACAGTACATCAGGTATATAATCGAACGCATCGTTATTTTTTCAATATCCTTGTAGGTAGATTACCCATATAGAAATTCTTCAGAGAATTACAAGATGTTATATTAAAGCGGATTTTTCCTCCACCCTTACTTAAAAATAGTTTAAGTACTGAAACAAGAGAAATAGTTCGTTCCTACAAATATTATTGTTCAGGGAATTAAACCAAAAAATAAATAGCATCATAGCGAATAAGGTGAACCAAATAACTAAAGACGCAGAAGGATTGTAGAAAGATCAGACAGTGAAACGGTCGTTGTTAAGTAAACCCCAAAAAAGCATAACGATAATGTTATCTAAATTAAAGAAATGAGGGGTTATATTACCAAATTATAACTTTTTTGCTACGTTAAAGTTTTAAAATTGTCTTTCACAAAATTGTAACATTAACTATTATAGGAGTTTTTTTACACATAAAACCTTTAAATAATATTCTGTTAGTAGAAACCCACTACCTTTAAATAATTACTTTGATAAGAGACGAGCTTTATTGCTGAAATGAGATACATTTGAACTAACCGCCAATCATTATAGAAACAAAACCGATTAAACATAACAATTGGGAAGAATAAACTACAGTTCGTTATCAGAAGAGGTAAGTAAAGTCCAAATTGATTAAGAATACTGCATCAAATTAATCCAACGTTGCTTAGAAGCAGTTCATGTCGATTTACACTAGTAGCAGAGTGTTGGTTAGCTAAAATAAATGTAAGGATTAAGTAAAGCATACGATCAGCAAAATAAGGTAATCAATAGTAGTGGGTGTGGTGGATGGTAGAGGTGTAAGTGAACGATGTTAGCGTGTGTTTGACAGCAGCTATCATAGATCAGTATCAGGCCATCATCAGCTCGACCAAGGGCCAGTGTGAATAATGGCCCATCGGAGCATTTAGATGGTAGGGTCACAGTCCTACAAGCGTCGTTTGGTCTCGTTTAGCGTCGCGACGTCGCACTGCTACGTCTAAGCTCAGGAATTTAGCGATGCTGCACAGGAATCCGAAGTCGTAACAGGAATGGAATGGAGTAATGTTATAGCAACTATTGTAGAGCCTTTCAATAGAACTGAATGTTGCCGTTTGCATGATAGTGTACTAGATTTGCAAATAAAAAGAGGTCGGAATAGGCGAGTATCAGTAATGCCATGCATCTGACCTGGTTTACTACAATTTATTAAAATTGCTGCAACTTTTGCATTAGATATACTGTAAGGAGGCAGTCAGAAGCTACCCACTTGGATTGAATTACCGATGTTCAGTTCCATTTCACTAATTAAAATTTAAATTTTTTCAGGAAAACCATCTTGATCTCTTCTGGATTTATATAATATCTACTGTGAACGCTTTCATAGAGATATCTATTAGCTTATGAATCGTTATAATATTTTGCGACAATTGATGTATCTAAAATGTTCAACTATACAAAAAACATTTACGAGGTCAAATTCTCAAAAGTAGGCAACCCAGACTACATCTCACAGGCCACTGTAATTTAAAAACTATACATTTTGAAAGATAACTTCAGAATGCTATATTACTTTAATAGCTGTAATGGATATACTGTTTACATTTTTGTTAATAAATCTTGTACAATATGAATGTGTTCTAATGCAGAAAAATAAGATATGCTAATTTTAGGTGGCCCAAAAATGCTATCGCTGCAGCTAGATAATATGAGGAAAGTGAACTAAACAGAACAATTCACAAAGACGCAATATCTAAAAATCTCGTTGAGAAGTGGATGGACAATTTTCAAAATCAAATAGGCGCACAGCATGTTAGAAGTGATGCAAGATAGTGGAAGCGGCTATAATAATTGAATTGATTAAAGGCTTAATTCATAGTGCAACCCATATTAGTAAAGGTTTTGTTTTTGTTGAAAAATATTACAAAAATGTTATTCGAGTATGGTTGATGAATTTGATTGATATATCACTGTGAAAATTATATAGCAACGAATACCCTGGCCATAATTTCATAATGTAAAATCGTACCCTAAATTATACTGGTAAATGGTATGTATTGTGAGTTGCCTACTTCTAAAATTAAAATTCATCATTTTTAAATGGGTCTCCTGTATATTTGGAGGTGTCTGTAAATAAATTATATGTGATTATATACAGGTTTCCACGTTATAATTTGTATACAATATGTTTATTCTATACTACATTGATTGGATATATGGAGTTAGTGCCACAGGTACAATTAAATACATAAATAACAATCTAAGAATTGGTTTTCTAAATGGTCAACATTCAAAATATGTTTGCCCATCCACCCAAATTTCCAGTGAGTAGTATTGAAAAAATAAATAACAGGCTATATAATAATATTTAAACTAAAATTTCGTAAAATAAATAAAAGCTATTATATATAACATATAAATAACATATTTATAGAGAATCTATGATTGTGTTGTAACTTTCTTTGCATATGTTTTTAGTTTATTGTATTTTACAGACTCTGTTTATAAGAAATTAGCGTATAGTTTGCAGTTCTTTGTTTATGTGCTTGGTTGTATTGATTTGTCTTTAAAGCAAGTGCCATTTTTACTCAATCAAAATCTAAGGGATACGAAGAAATGTAATAATTATTTAGATATACGAGTGTTAAACAGTTTTCGTCCAATTACTTTACTTATCAGCAAGTTTTCAAAAAAGTACTTACACTTCAGCAAGATTAACTATTTCATCAACAAATGCAAAGGCTAAGGACACATAAGATTAAACTATTATCAATTCATGTAAAGAAACAAACTACAAGATACTTAAATACTTACCTACATTCTTGTAAGTTAATTATCTTTTGTTCTATTGCTGTTTTAAAATGTTACTTTTTCATACACTAAAGTATAATTATTGCATATATGTGTAAACCAGGTTTTACGTTTCTATAAATCACATTCAACCCACCCAATTGAAAATTCTAACCTCATCATTGTTTCTCATCACGTTGGGAATGGATATATTATAAAGAGGAGTTTATATTGCATCAATTCAGGTAGTATTGTTTAAGATATTTAAAAATATAATACAATCTTCACAAATATAAAATATTTAAAAAATCTAGTCTGACGAGTTTAGTTTAAATTAAAAATGAAGAAAACAGTAGGTTATTTCAACATTTTTTCTGAATGCTTGCTAAGAAGATAAATAAATTATGTTTTGAAATTTATGTATAAAACTTTATGGTTTTACATTCCTTTCACACCTTGATAGTTAATAATTTGTATGACAATTAATTTTTTTTCAAAACTTAGGGTTTGCTCAAGAAGTAGCTTCTGCTATAAGGTGTTGTTATTAATATTTGGTGGTTTTACTTTCAAAATCGTAGAGGTAGGATAGAATTTCAGAGAAAATATACTGCAATGGTTGTGAGCAAATTAAGACCAGTTGTTTAGATTATTTTCGATCACAAACATCTTAAATGCAAGTAAGTACTAATTTAATTTATTGTTGTGTACGTAATAATTTCACATTCGCTTACTGAGTCATAAATATTTCTGTGGCTAAAATAAAACACAATTGCAAATATGTATAATAGATATTTCAGAGTTAAGAGTTACAGTCCATATTCGAAACTAGAGCGGTAAACTACAACATTCGCCTATTGCCCTCTGTGTTTGGGTAGCAACGTAGGTCAAAGTTTGATGCACTTTCCCTTCAAATTTCATGGGGTGCAGCTGGCGAAGTGCAACCCATTTAAAATACCCCATGCACAGACGGAAACCAGTGCGACATCTTTCGCAATACAAACAGACTGTTTCAGAAGGTTCTAAATTTATGTTGCGGCTAAAGCTAACATCACTGTATAAATTTGGTTGTCAAATGTCATGAACATGAATCAACTTTAAGGTTCCCAATTAACACCGTTAAAATCGTAATATCACTGAAGACAGTAACTAGCTTTTTTGGTACAATAAATCACTATTAATTCAATGTCGAATCTAAAATGCGTCGCTTTTAAAACTAATTCAAATTTCAAGGTACTAGCAAGAACTAGTTCGAATTAAGCGATTTATTTGAAAATCATTGTCAATGTGTAGTTATGTAATAAAGCTATTTTTACATGAATTAGTTAATCCTTTAGTATAGGAAATACAAACAAGTTTGCTGTCACATACTACTACAGCAAATTACTATGTATTTGAGATTGAGAGCTGTTAAGAGTTAAATCAATAATTCCAGTACCTAACTTAAGGTAGTCTAGCCATTTATTTCTTAGCATATTTATAAATAGTGTACAGTAATGGCAACTTCATGATTTCTAAACTGTGCAAACAGATAAAATACATTTTATTTTGTTGTTTTTCTATGTAAATGTGACAATTTTTACCTTAACTCATAGGCTAATAATAATAATAAGGCATTTTTGGTCTATGTTCAGCTATTCTCTATCTTACGTAAACCCTATGCAAATGAAATTTTCTTAGGAATGCCAATATATTTTTAAAGTTTATTTTAGCAGGTTGGTATTTTAAATAATGGAATAAC
This sequence comes from Limonius californicus, assembly GCA_014611495.1. Lineage (NCBI taxonomy): Eukaryota > Metazoa > Arthropoda > Insecta > Coleoptera > Elateridae > Limonius > Limonius californicus. The sequence goes on from JABXWE010014210.1 coordinate 18,856, forward strand.
GAAGGGGAATTCTAACTGCATCATAGGGTATTCGGGAAGCCTTAAGTAGAAAGTAAATTCAAGAAAAATAAAATTTAAAATTTTATTATGGAATTACTAGGTTCGTCAACTTTTTAAAGTATGGGGGAGGGAAGGAGAGGGAGGGAGGGAGAGGGAGGGAGGGAGAAAGAAAGATAGCGAGAGAAAGAGAGAGAGAGAAATGAACACAAAAGAAGAGAGGAAGAGAAATTACAAGAGACCAGAAAAGACCAAACGAAGATAGGAAAAGTAGTAGAGAGAGAAGGAAAGCTAATGTGGGGGGGGGCAGAAGTGGTGACAAGGTGAGAGAAACTAGTAGAGAATAAGAGAGGAGACAGAGAAAAGGGGTGACAGAGAAAACCCAAACTATGTCAAAACAATAAGTTACAGCATAAGTTACGAAATAACCTGCCCATATTTGAAGATTTATGTGACTGTACAGTAAGTATTTGCTGATCACGATCACGATCACGAAATGTGTACGTTTTAAAATGTCGATCTAGAGATGGAAACTTATACAGCCACTAAGTAACTGGTAAGTTTTTTTTAAAATACAATTGGAAGACACCTGCAAACATTTTGTTCCTTCTAGATTAACGATGTCAGTTTATTGAATTTGTAATTTATATTCCAAATTTTGGATACTACTTACATATACTTATACCTACTCATCTTTCGTTAAGAGTCTCTTCGTCGCACTGCTGGACACTGGCCTTTTCTCCTTCACCTTAGCGTAGAAACACGAGGGCTTTACAGTTCGAAGGAATTCCAGAGGAAGTGAAAATATTCGAAATTAAAGTGGTAAAAGAAATACTGGTTATGGATTAATGATTTCTACGAATCCAAATTTCGTTTTAGAAATACTTGTATATAAGTGGCGACCTATAGGTATCTCCTAACCAACAGATCGGAATTTGATAAAATTAGCAATGTAATGGTTTATTATGCTGCTATGGCATTTTGAAAATACAGGCTCTAACGGCCTGGTACTCAAAATTTGAGTCAGATAGTTTTTAGTAACCCTTCGGCATTGTAACTTGTCTGTAATTTTTGAGAATATCAGAATTGCAAAACGAGGCGTTACCTAAAATTTCAAGAAGATATTTTCGTTAAAGGTCCACGAGTGATAGATACCAGAAAGTTCTACAGATTTATTATTATTTAGGGACAAGGTTGGCACGTTTTAGAAAATTTTAAGTTCTATGTTCGGTTTTTCTCACATTTGAAATGTAGAGGTTTAGTACAAACATATAAGCGAAACGTAAAGAAATAATTTATAACCGGAAACGATGCCTACACGTGTATCCTTGATATAGCTTTTTTACAGAAGATAATTTAAAATATTGAAACTGTAGCAACTCTTAAATGGAATGTTTGTTTGTCGCACTTCCTAGCTTCATAATTAATGCATTTTTTGTAACTTTTTGAATATTCCAACTTCTACCATAGTAATTATATCACCCTTGTTTATAGCTATGTCGTTATATAGAGCACTTTGGCTTCCACCTTGACTGTGCCCTAACAGTTTTTTTACAATAATGTAGTTGGAAAACCATAAAGTAAGCAGTATTCATAAAGGTGAAAACGTAAGTTAAGACACATGTATTCTGAACGCTTGTTCTTAAAAAAACTTTCATAATCAAATGTACATAAAGGTAAAGTGGTGAATTTACCATCTCCAATCCGTTTCTTGTTTGCTTAACAGTTTGGATTTACCTTCTTAACTAGACGAAAACACATAAAGTAAAGGTTCTCTGTTCTTCTGATTGGTATAATTTCTAAAGAGGAGGTCGATAGTAAATAAATAATAACTAGTTTAAAATTTATATTTGATGGTGCCTTGATCTAAAAGTAAAACAATTTAATTTAAAAGTACAAATGCGAAACTATTATTTCAAGCGTGGGAAAATAGTAATCAATAAATTGATAGTTGGTAGCTGTCGAACAAGATTACAGCTACTAAAAGGATTTTCACAAAAGAGTGGATAACACAGGGTGTCCAACAACGTGAGGACACTTCGTCGTGTACGTAATCTTTAGACCAAATATAGTTAAAAATTAAAAATATTTATTTTTATTTTAGTTTAAGTTCACTATAAAGATTGTTCAAAATGGCCACCGTTGCTCTCGAGACACATCCTGGCTCTTCTGGTTGTAACCTGCGTAACATGTCATTCTTATTCCCAATTAGTTCTGCTGCCTCAAAAATTAGTCTCCTAACATCTTCAACAGTCTCTGATGGTGTTTGGTATACCATGTATTTCATATGGCCCCACAAATAATAATCTAAATAAGTTAAGTCCGGAGAGCTTGGGGGTCAAGGGTGCTGGTCTCCTCTACCAATTACACGTCCTTCAAACCGTTGATTCAAAAATTGTCACACGTAACGCTAAGTGACCAGGAGGACCATCGTGCTGGTACCACAGACCACGTCTGATAGCCAGAGGGATATCATCTAACAATCCTCCCAAATGATCTAGAAAATATAAATATCTGGACCAATCACATTACCCTTTATAAGAGATCATTTTTATATTTCTTTAACTAACCTAAAACTGTCTACTTTTTCAAGAATCTGGAAATGATTTATTCTTATTAAAGCAATACTGTAAGTGTAAATAATTCACTGTAATTGTGCAATACTAATACAAAAGCTCTTACGCAAGAAGTAAATGTAGCGATTTTTGTTGAAGCTCTCGCAAAATTGTATCCTAGAAATAAGCACATTACAGCCTTCAGAATTATACGCCAAAATTGAAAACTTTGCAATGAATTTGCCGTTCCTTAATGTGGATCGTCATTATTGTGACTTTTCCAAGAAATATAAGTAAATGTGGGAAAAAATTGTTCATAACAGTTGAATATACCTATACAAATAGGGAACACAACTGACAATTATAAACTGTTTCGAAAAGACGGTAGCATCAAACAGCATGTACTCTCCCAAGGGTGAACAAAGATAAACTGCGGTATTCTCAGGTAAATGAAACAAATTATATGAATTTGTTAATTGTTTCTTGCTTTACTTTGTCGAAATTAGTATTTATATTTTAATAGTAATAATAATAATATTAGACTGAATTTTAACAGGACTTATTTACTTTTTGTGCTTTATACATATGTACTTCGACAATTTACATTCATTTTCAAAAGCATTTAATTTTGTAAACATTTGTAACTAGGACAACATCACACTGGATCTTGATTTTGGGACTTGGCTCTGGTCTTCTTTTCCAAAACTTCCAATAGCGGGGAATTTATGAGCTTATTTTGCTTATTTATTAAAGGTGTATTTATTAAGGAGTGTTTGTGAATTTGAAAGGCGTCGAGTAATACCAATTTAAGTTTATCATCACAGAAGTGTAAGAATGTTATTATATTATTAAATGTCAATGCATGATTGGGTTCTAATAAGTGTTTAGCGTAGTTTTCTGGGTGTTTGTATTTGTATGAGCGTATGTGTTCTTTGTATCTGGTATCAACATTTCTAATTATTTTACCTATGTAAACATAATTACACTGTAAACAGTTTAATTTGTAAATACCTGATTTTAACAAATTGTGAGTTCTATCTTTCGCGTTTAATAAGGTGCCAGGTGCCAGAACGACGTCCGAAATCAAGATCCAGTGTGCTGTTGCCGTAGCTACAACTATTGTTATCGCGTTTATTTATGTTTATTTTACTAAATACCATACGTTAGAAACTTACTTAGAAGTTCTTACATCTACTTTAAATTTTACTGATAATTTCATGTGTACATTCTTCTTCTTTTTCTTCAACCTGTGTCTATCCCCTGCTGAATGTAGGTCTCTCCCAGTGTTCTCCATATCTCTCTGTCCACTGGTTCTCTGATGCATTTTTTGCCAGCTATTTTAATAATATCGTCGGACCATCTAGTTTTCTGTCTTCCTACGTCTCTTCGACCTGTACGGGATCTCCATTCTATTAATTCCCTATTCGAGCGATTTTCTTTTGTCCTTATAATGTGCCACTACCATTTGCATTTTAAGTTTGCAATTCTATGTACTACATCTGATACTGCTGTCTGACTTCGAATCCAACCATTTGTTTTTCTTTAAGTAATGTTATTCCAAGCATAGCCCTTTCAATTGCTTTTCGGTTGATGCTGAGCTTATTCACCACAGTAGTTGTTAACGTCCCCGTTTCAGTAGCATACTAGTAACTGGTAGCAAATTCCTCGTAAACCTTGGTTTTGTGCATTAACGTCCTCGAATTTTACCAAATTATAATCTTAACACAATTTAATAAACAGCTTTACATAATTTCCCGAAAAATCAATCTTAGAAATGTCCAAGGGGATGTTCCTGACGTCCTCTGCAATCAGTTGTCTAGAAAAATTATTGTGCAGTTTTGAAAGTGTTGCTTTAAGACGTATTACTTCAAAAAACGACTTTTGTTTCGTTAAGTCACTATCTTTAAACTGAACATTACTACGGCTTTCGACTAAACATTCGCTTGCTCAGGAGTTAAAGATTTAATTCATAGAAACAATAAATTATTCAATTTAGTCCTCAACAATTTGTGTTTGAGAGTGTAAAAGTTTTTTTAAGAATAGGTATTGTAGGTGTAATAACAGCAGACTATAAGGATTTTGATTAAGGATTATCGAATGATTGATGACAGAAATGCATAAAAAAATGTTAGTTGTTTTTTGAGCCCTTCTACTAGTTTCGACATATCTCGACGTTGTAGATTTTAATGCAGCAATGTAAATAAAATATACGGGCGCATTAAACATTATTTTAGAGAAGAAGCTGTTGAGAGAAATCAGGAAGCCGAAACGATTTGAATACTAATCTGCTTTTATCAAACTGCAGTATTATAGAAAGTCTTAATTCTGTTGGGCTATTGTTTGCCGGGATTCCGAGCATCAAAATTAAGACTACTCTTGTTTTTTGGAAAATTTGTTTTGAGTTTGTCTCTAATTTACCCTTCTTTTATTTTTATCTTTCATATAATCCACTTCCGCCTTTCTTTGTGCCACACATCAGAAAACGTTTGATTGACTATTATTTTAAAACTATAGGAATGAAGTTTTATTCTCAAATCTAAAAAAGATAGAATGTTTATAGATTCATTTCAAAATGCAACTTTTAATATATCGAGTGTTTAGCACGTTTTTCAATATAAATTACTATTCTAGAATTTTGTTACTAACTGGTGAGGTGCAGACAATCAACCTTTACATCTTTTAAAGAGGATGGGGGAAAAGAATATTGTTAGGTACGTTACTTTTTGTCTGATTACTAAAGAAAACTTTAAATACAGGGTGTGTGTAAATTAACAAAAAAGCTTCAGGTGGCGATGTTCTTCGTAAAATCCTAAGTTGAAAAACCTAATACTAAAATGTTGTACCACGCTTCGCGCGTCTGCGCGATGTCCCCAAAGTTTGCACATCTGGTATTTTAATATGCATTATTAATCGATATCTGTTGATAGAAAAAGCTGCAATTTAGAAAAAAGAAGATTTGTGAATATTATTTTCCGTAGATGTGGTCTTCTGTATCAAAAGTTTGTTTTTAACATTTCCTTGTTAACTAAAATACATTTTGCAACATTGTAAAACAACTAGTTCCCTCATGGTATTGTCAAATTTTGGCACTACAGAATGCAAATTAATTCGATTTGTTTGAGCTGCTTTTGTGTTATCGCTGTATATTTGTTTAATTTTTATTAGCTCTTGTGTTTCTGCGCTTGTTTTGGTTATCTTATTTCGTTCACTTATAATGAAGTTTACGTTCAATGGGTACGCCGACATGTACATGGTATACGGTTTCTTTAATGGAAATTCTAACATAGGAGAACAAGAATACCGGGCATGTTTTCCAAACCGAAGAAGGCATCCTAGAGGAAATGTATTTCTAAACCTGAACCAGTGTGTTCGTGAAACTGGTTCGTTTGTACACGAAATGCGAACGCTGGTCGACCAAGGCAAACACAATAGTTACAACTGCAAGAGAAAATTTGAGAAGCAACACACGAAGATCCCTTCTATAACATTCTTCATCCATATCATGTCTGCAAAGTTCAGTCTTTCTATGAAAATGATAACATATCCCTATTGAATTTTTTCAACACGATTTTAAATAGATTTCATGACATTGTTGACTTACTAATACGTATTCTTTGCAGCGATGAGGGCATGTTTACCAGAGATGGGGTGCTTAATATGCATAATACTCACTGTCGTGCTGAGGAAAACCCAGACGAATTTCATAAATATGGTCACCAAAGAATGTTTTGCGTTAATATTTGGCCGGGCAAAATAAATCACACGGTTGTTGGAACAATTTATCTACCAAATCGTCTTAATGCCGATGAATACCTCAATGTTTTGGAACAAGTCATTGACGAGGTTCCGTTGAACATACTACCTAATATGATTGGTCACGGCGGTCTCATTTTATTGGCCTGCGAGATCATCCGACCTCAGTCCTTTAACCTTTTATGTTTGGGGCTGTATTAAAGAAACAGTTTATGCTACGCCTCCATCAAACGCTGACGAAGTTAGAAATAGAATTAACACGGAAGTGTTAGAAATTACATCAGAAATAATGGAGCGAGTAATTCAAGCGATACCACGAAGATTGGAACTATGTTTACAAGCACACGATTTTCAATTCGAACAATTATTGTAAGTAGTTAGCTGCTGTGCATAGTAACAACACCTGTTTGGGTGAAGTGTTGCCAAATGTATGTTTCCTTTAAATGGTACAACATTGTTTTTTGTTTTCATCTTCGTTGTATCCTGCTTCATACTTAGGGGTGGTTTTTTATTTTTAGAAAAAAAATGTAAAGAATAAAATAAACATACGCTTATGTAGATTTAAATATAAATTTATATATAAATTATCATGTGAAAACTACAAAAGTTATTGTATATTCATGCAGTACCTATTTTCTAATCCTTTCTGCCTGAAGAAAGATACCTTGCGTTTAAGCAGGTGATGCGTATTATTTTTTCCAAAGCAAAATTTGTAGAATCAAAATGCTGATTTTGCATGTAATGCAGGGTATTATAAACCATTGTCGCAAAGAAATAATAAAATTAGTAGAACATGGTTTTGAGTACTTTCTTTATCATTTAATAAAATACAGTACATACCCCAGATCAGCCTAATTTTTTCCTTGCTACTGCTATTTGTTTACAAACGTAATTGCTAAACTATAAATGATAAAAATGTTTTATCATTTACACATAGCAGTATTTTAATAACACCAATTTGCCAAAGAGATTTTTTATGGGAAAGGAAAAACCTATTGTAGTAGAAAATTTCTTAACTATTTTGTTCAGCTTAAATCACCTATAAGTTCTTCTCAATAAGGTAACTTCTTTAATATTCATGCTGTTAGAAAATGTTAGTACCTATATCCTCGTTAAACTTCATCAAACATACTATGTCTTAACCAAAAAACGTATATATTACTGTATAAACAACTAAATTAACATAAAATTGCTGATAAAATAAGTCTAAAGGAAAAATATAGTTGGGAACTTTTTGCAGGGGTTCATTTCAAACTTTCCTTTTACAACTTCTTGTATTTTGAACATTTAATTATGTTTATGGAGATTTAAATTTTAGCCTTTCAAATTTAGAAACCGACCACTTATTATGTACAGAATGAAGAGAGCTTTCAAGTGAGGTGTCACCTCACTGCTACTTAAAACTAATGATTCCTTCAATGGGTGCTGCGGTGGCTTTAAAATTCCAGTAAAACTTTTTTGTTTAAACACCTATGGGTATGCTTTCATAAATTATATATACAACAAATACTAGTTGTGAGTAAACATCAGGTTTTATATTGTAAACGTAGTTAATAAATCAAACAATCTTAAAAGGGAATTAATAAAAAAAAATATTATTT